>JAUTBS010182273.1:0-11935 GCA_032361285.1 Aequorea victoria | reverse complement strand
GTTCTTATATATAAATTTGGTATAAAAGTTATGTCTGTAAGTGTGCTTACCTATTACATATTTTTAATAAAACTTGGTACTCCTCAAATGGGTTTTGAAAATAAAAATATACATGTTTAAAAGTGTTAAGAAATAAAAAGCATTATTATCAATTGTTTTACGAACGTGACATCCATATAAATGGAAGGTATATAAGATATAGATCGTTGTGATATTTAGGTTACTCGTTGGCAACAAAATCAAATGACAGAAAAAATGTACACGTTGTAGATATGTCTAAATAAAATTATATGAAATATGCTCAGGTTATCCCTGTGGCTATTGTACATGGTTCGACCATGGAAAATTAATTATGCTCAGGCTATTCCTGTAGCGATTGGATATGCCCACACTGTTCCTGTGGCGACTGTACATGGTTCGACCATGGAAAATTGATTATGCTCAGGCTATTCCTATAGCGGTTGGATATGCTCAGGTTGTTCCTGCGGCGATTGTACATGGTTCGACCATAGAAAATTGATTGTGCTCAGGCTGTTCCTGTAGCGATTGAATATGCACAGGCTGTTCCTGTGGCGACTGTACATGGTTCGACCATGGAAAAGTGATTGTGCTCAGGTTGTTCCTGTAGCGATTATTTGATTATCCCATTCTCAGATTAGCATACCGCATTATTAATAACATAATGATACTGTCGTAGTCATGATACTTCCGATGTCCAGTTTTGATGACTGGTCTTGATAACAAGACTTAATGGAAAAAATAATTATGTTTTTCAAGATAAAAAGTGAAATGGAATGAGATAAACTGATGAATTATATACTTATTCTTTCTTTATTATCTTATGTCCGCCATGCCATGATATGTTGATATACAAATTTATTTTATGTCCCTTATTTTAGAACTGTACATGTTTCCATTTATCAGCATTGCTGATGTAGTATTCTAACATTTTAGGTAATCACTGCTGAGGTATGTATGCGGACTCGATCGCAGCGTGGGATCCAATCAACGACCTCTAGGATCATACATTGTATTTTATTTACCCTGCTTCCGCATTAAATTAAATTAAACATTTATGATAAATTGTTGAGACAATATTGTGTGGATTACTTGGGCTGTTGACCCAATGTTAAATTGTGGACCTTATCTATTTAAATTTAGAAAATGATTAATAATTAATTAATGTTTAACATATAGTTGGTTAAATAAATGATTAGGCTTTCTTGATTAATTGGGCCAATGCTCATGATCCAGGGCCGATCACTACTCCTAATTTGTGATGTGACATATATATATATATATATATACACGAATCCATGTATGATTATATCATAAAATCAATCACTATAGGATGTCTAGAACCCTCTAGAATGTAATAAAACATGATAAAATATCTTAGACGATGATTAATGAAGAAAGAAATGAATAAAAACCATAAAAAAATGAAGTTACAGCAGCCATTAATGGTTGTCCCGGCCTTTGGGTCGACCCCCCATGATGGTTGGGTCGACTCACACACGCTAGAAGCTGTTTCTGGCGTCTCTGTTGCATACCGTCCGGACGGGACTCGACCGGCGTCCGAACGAAAGTGGGCAGAAAGCTCACTGCTTTGTTTTCCTCTGCTTGGGTCGACTCGTAGCCTTCTGGGGTCGACCCACTCATGTCTGGAACACCTGGGGGTCGACCCAAACCCATTGGGGTCGACCCATGGTTGCCTCTTTTGCCGTTTAGGTCAACACAAACCTCTTTGGGTCGACCCAGCTGGCCTTGCTCATGACCAGAACCCTTTTGGGTCGACACAACAACCCCTAGTGTCGATTCATTGTGCCTTTTTATGTCATTGGGTCGACTCAGAAGCCTCTGGTGTCAAGTCACAGTGACCTGTTTGCCTTTGGGTCGACTCACAGTCTTTCTGTGTCGACTCAAAGCCCTTTGTAACACATTTGGGTCGACTCATTGACCCTCTGGGTCGACCCATCCACCGAAAAATGTTAAATAAATTGTCGAAATGAATTCTTAAGGGCTTAGGCTCTGTTTGACATTAATTTAAAAGATGAAATAAGTTAATTAATGATTTAATTAACACTAGAAGCTAAGAATAAAACCTTTAATGATTGAGAAGGGTCCGTTTGGATAAAGTTAAATAGTTTAATTACTTTATTAGATTGTGATGATTTATGCCACATATTCAGGGTGATGTGTGAACCTTAGGTTGCTTTTTGTTGCAATCGAGATTAGCTTGGACCTTAGGTGAGTGACTCTCATGCTACGTACTTTCATTAAATTTCTCGCATCCCCAAACTACTTAAAAAGTAAATTTAGATGTTTTAAATATTTTAAATAACATTGTATATTTTTCTCCCGAAAAATCATGGTATAAATGTTTTACTTAAGAGTTAATTACATGCTACAATGGAGCAGTTGAGGCACCTAACAAAAATATTAAGAGAATCTTGCAGAGGACAATAGAATCCAGTAGGGATTGACCCTAAAAGTTTCCATTCGCCCTTTGGGATTACAGAACGTCAATTCGGGCCTCGAGAGGAGTCATGCCTTAGTCTCTAGTATACTGGATTGAAGTTGTCCTACCCGTGGAGCTAGAATTTCATTCTCTCAGAGTTATAGCAGAGTGCAGTATACTAGAAGAAAAATGGCAGAGGGATCATTTCGAGGACTTGCTTTTGTTCGATAAAAGAAGATTGAGGGCATTTTTTCACGTTTAAGGCTATCAGAAAAGGGTAGCCCGGGCATTCAACAAGAATGTCAAAACCAGGGACCTCAAGGAAGGGGACGTCATCCATAAAGAAAACTAAACCCCTATCTTTGATCCAAGAGGGGAATTTAACTTAAATTGGGTCGGGCCATATATAATCAAAGCCATTATAACGGAAGGAGCCGTTATTATTATGGATCTGGATGAAAATACTTTCAATACCCCAATCAATTTGGACCAACTCAAAAAGTACTACCCTTAAAATATATATATATATATATATATATACATATATTTATATATATGAAAATAAGAAAGGCTCACTGGGTTTAAAATAACTTATGAAATTAAATAACCCATGCAAAAGTAAGAGCAGTCCGCAAGATTGAAAACCCGAAAAGGCATCTTTGGCAAAATAATGGCATAAAAAAGGAGGGTGTTAAAACCCAGAGAGGAACTAACCCGGAACTACGTTATGGCCTAATTCCTTTTCTTTAGAATATGTAAGCAACTTCAATCTAAAGTTTGGCCCAAACCTGTACATAAAAAAACCCCTCTCCCACATAAAAGAAAAAGAAAAAAATGAGAAACACTTGCCCAAGCTTCATTTATCAAAAATCTCTACCTGATTATAATTTCAATGTAAAGATCTTTTTAAAATTCTTTGATTAATTTTCTTTACATGGAAAAAATGAATATCAAACGAATGAAGTGAGAAAATCAAAGATCAGAAAAGGGAGAAAATTTTATTATTTCTCTTTAACGAACAAAGTTTATACATGAAAAGGAGAAAGTGCAAATTCTAAGTCTTTTTCCAAAAATAAAAACAAAAAAAAAGAAGGTAACATAATAACGGAAGTGCAACAGGAACAACCAGATCGAGTCATCTTTTTTCTTCACATCGTTGTCTTCTTCCTACTCTATATTTCTCCCCAGCTGTGTGGATTATTACACTAGTAAAGCACCACTTATGGATCTTCCAAGCTAATCATCTTCCGAAATGACCAAAACCGTCGATAACGCTCTAGGAAGAGAGCATAATGAGAAGAAGTGGTCATGTGAGCCGTTGCTGGAGGGCACGATTGAGCACGACACAACTGATGCAAAATGCAAAAAGGAAAGTAGAAAATGGTCAGCCTCAAGCCTATGAGCAAGACATCGGAGTGCTCCATAGTCGAAGCCGTCGCCACAGGAATAGTCCATTAAGGACAGCGCCAGCAGATGTTTTCACCCGTCTGAGCCTCAAAGATATCGTGCCACTCAGCCAAGGCAATGCAGGGGCAGCAAACCCCTCTTTGTAGAAAGGTTCTTGGGGTATAGACTCCCGCTAGAAGATACTCCAGAATGTTCACTTTCTCCATTAACTAGATCTGAGAAAAAAATATAGAAAAATGAGAGTTTAGTGGAAAAATAGAGAGATATGTAAAATAAGAGTTGAGCGGAAAGATTAAAAAATGCAGAAAATGGAGAGTTGAGCGGAAAAATTAAGAGAAACGTGTAAAAAGAGAGCTTTGGGAGATATCTAGAGAAGTAGGGGACTACCCTCAAAAGAAAAAGAGGCACCAGACTGCACAACGTCTAAATCAATCAGTGTCTCTGCCAGGATCAGTGGTACAAAATTCTTCCCCTATTTTATTTGGGAGGCTACATATACTAAGATAGTGTTAACATCATCATCTCCCGGAGAAAGAAAGAAATGGGCAAGAAGAAAGATGCACAAGGCATAGCGATGGCAAGACTACAAAGTGAAGTCAAAAAGTGAGCCAGCTGGGTGGAAGTGGCTCACTAGACAGGATATGTCGAGAACTCCACCATTCAGAACAAGAGAAGCTTCATTTTTGCTTAACCCGTATAATTCCCTCAGGAGCTTCTTCAGACTTGCAAGAGACGAGGGAATCAAAATATCTTCCCAAGCAAAAAAATGTAGAATAGCTTCGTACTCTTCGATGGTTGGACAGAGCTCTTCATCTCCAAGTCTGAAAGTTTGTGCCACTCGATCCCACAACTGAGTGGATGTCTTCATGAAATTCCAATCTATCCTCACGGACCTCAGATAGAAAAGTGCGTTCAAGCCAAAATTCACAAAATTAGTTTGTTCAATTTTAGTAAATTCATCAGTCCAGCAAGAGAGAGAGTTTTGGTTGGAAGAAGCCATGTTGCAAAATCAGGGATGGCTATTAAGAGAAGGCTAGACTTCCCTTTTATAGAAAATCTGGGGGATCAGAACCTGACCTTGAATTCAGCTTGAACATGACGTGCACCACCTCAACATGGAGCCTGCCACCTCAGCATAGCATGCGCCATATCACATGGCATGCCCCATGTCATCTATGGTGCGCGCCACCTTTATTTTCAAAAGAAGCAGTTTTATTTTCTTCCCCTGCTTCATATCCAGGCCTGTCACCACTGGCACTTAATGTCTACGGATGTTAACATAGCTGATTCGGCTTATGCCTTACTATCTCCTAACATCCGTGAATGTACATTCATACAGATATGAACATATAATGAAACCCCGAAAAAGAACATATAACTCTAATCTTGTAAATAAAATTCCCTGTAAATATTCTCCCTTGTACAGATCTCTTGTAAATATTATCTTCTTGTAAATAAAATTTCTTGTAAATATTCTCCCCTGTACATAGCCCATTGTAAATAAAATTCCCTGTAAATATTCTCCGCTGTACAGATCTATAAATATTCCCTTCTTGTAAATAAAATTCCCTGTAAATATTCTCCCCTGTACATAGAACCTTGTAAATAAAATTCCCTATAAATATTCTTCCCTGTACATAGCACCTTATAAATAGAACTCCCTGTAAATATTCTCTCATATACATAGCACCCTGTAAATAAAATTCCCTGTAAATAGAACCTTGTACATACCAACCCTATAAATGAATCATCCTTGTACATAATTTCCTGTACACAACCTGCGAGTAAATCCCTGTACATACCAACCCTGTAAATGAATCATCCCTGTACATAATATCTTGTACACAACCTGTGAGTAAATCCCTGTACATACATGACCCATGTATATAACAACTCATGTAAATAAAGTGCAATCCATCCATGTATATAAATAAAAAATATCCATACACGAAAGAGAAAAGGAAAAGAAGCTAACAAAAAGGAAGAATGATAAAATAATCCAACTAGGCACGAAGGTCTATCCCATAAATAAAGTATATCTTGGGCTTACATCCAAATATAAAATGAAAAAAAGGGACATCCTAGTCATATCGACGATGAGTACGACGCGAAGGCTTCGGGAGAGAGGATGCAGAGGTCGTGGCATTCACCGAGTCAAAACCATCGTCACTATCGGCCTGAAGCTCCCAACGCACCCGAGTTTGCAAGGCAGATTCTCGGGAAACAGCTATAAATGGACCAGCCACGGATGGAGTAGTAGCGTAACAAGATGAGAATGCCCCATGAACGGAAGTATGGCTGACAAAGTGAGGTTGCAAAAAAAGAGAAAGAAAGGAATAAACACAGTCTGAATACATGTATATACAGAAATAAAGCAAAAATAGAAAAGCATACGAGTAAATAAAAGCTCACCGGATGAGGAGGAGGGTGAGTAGGTCGAAGGATGGGGTCGATGCGGGCCTCCCGCAACATCTGCATCTGTTGCCTCACCAGTATCATCAGTGCATTGATGGTGTGAAGGCAGTCATCCACAAAAGAGATAGAGACCTACAAAATAAAAAATATATAAAAAGAGAAAGTGTTAGGCAAGTTGGCTAAAGAAAAAAAAACATACAAAGAGAACGAAAAAAATATTACCTCGGCCACGGCACCCAAATGCCACTGCGACAGCTTATGGAGAGGAAGTGGGATAGGACGTGGACATCCCTCCTCATACGTATACACCGCCTGAGGCAGTAGTGGAAGAAAAGGAGCCGTCAGATCAGGACTCAGAGTAGCATAGGCAGGAGCGGCCCGACCTACGGTAGGGGCAGCACAGCACGAACAGTAGTACAGGCGGCTCGGGTAGTCGTACCACCACCACCACCAGTAGCAGGAGGATAATCACCCGCTCTTAAAGGAACCTGAAACATCGAAGGTTGTCCGGCCTATGCATTTGCAAGTTGGGTGCCCATCAGATGCATCAGACGGTCATGTGCAAAGGCATTGTACTCCCCCTCGACTAGAAAATCCCCAGTCACGAAGCTGTAAAAAGCCTCGGCAACGTTCTTTGGTGACAGGGTGTGCGTCGACCTCATACTAAGTGGAGGCGGATGAGAGACCTGAAAGTGGTCTAGCCCCAGTGTCTGGCGGACTACCTGCTCGCCCAAGAACCACTTTCGGTGGAATGGCCCCTCTAGAAGGATCCTCTTCTGATGAGCCTGGCGACTCCTCATCAGATCCTCACCTGCCCTACCCTTCATGCCCTCCCACATGCGCTAGTTCACCTGCAAAATAAACCCAGCACAGGTTACATACAAGAGGAATCACCGAAATAAAATCAAACATGTGTAAAATCAAAATAGAACATACTTGTATAGGGGATAGGCGATCCAGGAAGAGACGATAGGCATTCAAATCCTTCTTGTCCTCCTTCCTCCCCGAGTGCTCCGATCCCACCGAGCTACCCTCGTGATGACTTGGGGATCCGGGCAGGTGTTCTCTGGGTGTGATAAACCCAGGAACTCATAGGCACACAACTATAAATAAATAAAATAAACAAAAAAGAGAATAAAAAAGAGAGAATAAAGAAACGATGAAAAGATAACCAAAAATAGAATAAGTTAGGCCAAGTTAATAAGTGATAAAGTACTATAGGACTGAAAAGACAAAGAGTGTGATGAGAATCATACCTCGAATATCTGCTAGTACCCAATCACTGACATCTCCTTGGCCCAGCATGCGGACCTCAAACCAGTATATAGCGTCTTCAGTGCTGCTTCTCCCCAATCGAATGACGATATCCGCTCGAAGTCGTCCAAGGCTCCCAGAAAGTGCAACTGAACGGTGTTGTTCCTGTTCGTAAATAGGCACACACCGATTAGATAGAATAAGAATGCATAAGAGACCCACTTGAAGTGGCGGGGCTTGGTGCACACAAACTCTTTGTATCTTTCTACGAGGCAGGCATACTAGGTACGCCTTCGGTCAGCCTGACGTGGGACCTCACCCAGCCAATAGGTAAGTTCCTCTGGGCATAAGCTGACGAAAGGGTCGAGGGGAATCGGATCACCCCCCACCCTGATTCCCATGATCATAGAAAAATCTAGTGGGGTCAGGGTATCCTCGAACGTCGGGAAGTAGAAGGTATTGGTGGTATCCCAACATCTCTCCACTAATGTTGTTAGGATTACTCGATCATTATGAGTACTCGTGAGGAGGGGAATGAACCGGCTGAACCCAGACCTATCAATGAGCACCTGACTCTCCAGGGGAAAAACGTAGTACCACTCAAGGATTCGGGCAGAGCCCCCAAACCCGCGTAAATACTCGGTGGTCTGCAAATAAGAAAAAAACCACAAAAAAGGAATTGTCAGATAATAATATAAACTGAAATGAGAAAACCTAAAGGAAAGAAAAAGAACACAATCTAACTAAGAAAATGAAAAATTTATCATGTTAAGTCGCATAAAGCGCAACTTAATTTGAGCCAAAAAAAAGAGAAGAGAGTAAGAAACATCCAACAAACATAGAAAAGCGTGCAAACGTTTATCTAGTGACCTAAAATTAAAAAATCTCATCTTAGGAAGCATGAAAATGCAACCTAAATCAGACCAAAAGCACACCCAATAAATCTAGAAAAGCATGTAAACGTTTATCCAGTGACCTAAAATTGAAAATTTCATCTTAAGAAGCATGAAAATGCAACCTAAGTTGGACCCAAAATACATTTAATAAACCTAGAAAAGCATGTAAACGTTTATCTAGTGGCATAAATTGAAAATTATGTCTTAGGAAGCATGAAATTACAACCTAAGTTAGACCAAAAGCATATCCAATAAATCTAGAAAATCGTGCAAACATTTATCTAATGTCTCGAAAAATTGAAAATCCCATCTTAGGAAGCATGAAACGCAACCTATGTTTGACCAAAAGAAAATTCAATAAATCTAGGAAAATGTGAAAACACTATCCTAAACAAGGTTAAAAATATAAATCTTTATAGAAAAATGTGCAAACATTTATTTAGGGACAAACAAAAATATAAAGTCAATAAATTCGTAAAAAAATGTGAAAACGTTTGACTAGTGACAAGACCCTAACAATAAATTCTCTAGAAAAATACAAAAATGTTTATCTAAGGACAAAGCCACCAAACCTCTCTCGGGAAGCGGGCAACCCAACCTCATTCCGTCAGGTAAGAGAACCCATATCCAACTCAAAAAGTGTGGAACACAACTTAGGATTACCCAGAGCCTTGTAGCTCATACATCATGAGCAGAAGTGTGAAGTGTAACCTATTTTAGGTAGGGCGAAGGGAAGCATGTCCATATCCAGAAACGTTATTGCGTAACCCACGGATAAGTGTAGAAGAAAGAGCTATAGATGAATGAACCTTGGTTGTTGTGTTGGATGTAAAGATGAACCTCGTGATCGCAATTAGGTTGAGGATGTCCTACGGATGGACGAACAATGGTTGTGGTGTTGGGAGAATAATTCTAGTGACTGTGGTCAGGTTGAGAAGAAGGTTCTATATGGAAGTGTGGATCTCGGTTGTTGTAGTTAAGGAGATAACCCTAATGTTTTGGAATGAGTTTAAGGACTCGTGGCGAAAGTTATAAGTGATTGGAACTTGGTTCCAAGTGTGTTGCTGAGATTAGAAAGATAATACTTGTGAATGGGTCTTCAGTATAAGGATGTGAGTGTGCAGTGAAGAGATGACCCTAGGGAGCTAGGCGAATTTATATGTGGAATGGAAAGTTTGATGGATATCATTATCACTTTAGAGTTAAGCAAGTTTCAGTTGGAAGAATGTTGTTCCCATTGGGTTAAGTGAGTTGGTTTAAGTAAGAGGTTTGGTTTAGTATTTGGATTTTGATCCCAGATGCACATGTGGGTGCACATTTTTTGTTTTATCATGACGATTGCATTGAACGTAGGTCGATATATGGACCTTATAGAATTGGGTCAGATGAGGAGGTTTATCCTCGTTGGAATGAAGAAAATGTTATAATCTTGATGGTAAAGAAGTTAAGTGTTAACATGGGTGAGGAGTAAATAAGAAATATTCGAAGTGAAATTCTTTGAAACAAGTGAGGTGGCCTTAATCAAAAGACCTGGTTGTAAGATGCGTAGACATGGTATATGTTGAGTATGCGCTAGATGCTGTAAGTCTCATGATGGAGACGAGGTCCTTGAAGATGGTGTTATGTTATGCCTATGTTTGAAGGATGATGATCTTTTTCTTTAAGGGTTGCTAGCAGTGTTGTTGCTTCGTCAGCCATTAGAATGAAGTGTTTGATGGGTGAATCGAAGGAAAATGGGTAGCAAGATGTACCTTGCGATGCGACGAATATGGATATGAGCTTTGAAGTAATTGAGGATAATATTTGTGTTCGTACATTGAGAGTCCGAGAAGTTAACTACGAAGATTAAAGTTTGATGTGTATAGCGAAATAAAGTATGTAACAAGAATGTGCGGTAAGATGCAGGGTGTAAGTGGGAAGAATAAAGAGATAAGACCATCACGAGAACCCAGTTTCCATTCATGATGTGTTTTTTTTTTGAAAGACGAGGTCATCCTCGGATTGGAGATAGTGATCTCTGGATGATTGTATAGTTTTTGGGTAAGTTCGATCTTTGGAAATCTAGAACACACCAAAAGGTGAGATGTTGTATGAAAAGTAGAGATGTTGGTAAAGAACTTGAACAAGTAATTTTATGTTATTGGTCCTCTCTAGAGGAGTGTGTCAGGAGTTGAGAGAAAGATGAGACAAGTTTAAATGCTTAATGAAGGGTTGTTGAATAAGTTTTGCGATTGTTTAACCATGTGGTGGATTTAAATGTCACCCTATCTTGAATGTGCATCATATGCAGTAGAGATTCCTTGGAGTGGATGAGATGGTCATAATACCAAGTTTGTTGTTATGGCATGCATGCATCATTATATGTGCCTAACATGCGTTGGTTGATGAGAATTTCATAGTAGAGATGAGACTCTTGAGATGGCGTTGTGGTATGCATGGAAAAGGAGATGTTTCTTTAAGGGTTTATGCGTAGCCATAAGTGAGCTCTAGTGTTGAGTATAAGTTGAGCCGGAAGTTGATGAAGTTTGGCTATGTCTGGTATGGAGCCCTTGTGCCACAAGGGATTTTCTTGGGCTCACTTTTTGAGGACGTTGATGAACGTTACAAACCTATTTTGTGTGAGCATGAGAAAGAGTAAGACTCTACAACTCTGGTTCAAGGGAAGAGGAGTGTGGAGGAATATGTTTCGAAGTTCATGAAGTTGCCGCGATATGCATCACAGTGATCCGAGATGAGGAATCTAAGTGTAGAAGTTTTCAAAAAAAAAGGAGCTGGACTACTTGATCAAAACTAAGTTAACAGTGTTAGAGATCAGTAGTTATGTGAGTTTGGTGAATAAAGCAGAGTATGGTAGAGAAAGATGTGGGTGAAGCTGCTAAGGGACGGGAACGGTCCTTGAAGCGTATGTTTGGAATTTCCCTGAAAAATAGAGTGAGTTGAGCTATCCTAAGAAAAGTAGACAAGAGACGTAAGTCTCTCATCATCAGAATTACGAATTAGTAGCTAAGAGTTGTAGGATGTGGGACATCCAAACATTGTATAAGGGATTGTCCAATCCCGGAGAAGAGTGTGGTTGCATGATATCGATGTGGGGTGTGTCTACGCAGTGCGTACTATAAGGAACCCCTGTGCATTTTTTAATGGGGAACAAGAAGTTGTGGAGCCCAGATCATTTGTCCCAAGACAGGACAAAGGAAGAGGTATGTTGTTTGGGTATTAATTTGGAATTAATACGTTTATGTTCCTAGTGTGCAAAGAGATGATAAGTGTGGGGATCCCGCCCTCTCATCGCCTTTCCCCATCAAGATGTGAGATAATATGAAGGGAAATGAGAGGGGTTTTCCCCCAAAATGCGTGTCTGTGTTGAAGACCGAGCGAGTTTTGGAGTCGCCACTTAGTTTTCGAATAAACAAAGAAACCAAAAAGTCATTCAAGGCAAACCAGTCCGTCCTTACCAGAGATCTTGGTTCGGGAGCTAGGGTACGAAAGGGGAAGGTGTTAG
>JAUTBS010182162.1:0-11936 GCA_032361285.1 Aequorea victoria | reverse complement strand
CGTTATACAAACGAATGATCCAATAGAAAGCTAGAAAAATCAAAACTAGAACAAAAACTACATTACAAAAAGCTAGGATTTCATCGAAGTCCTAGACGAAGAACTTAGCCGCTCATCGTCGAGATGAACGATGAAGATCTGTATGAACGAGCCATGTAGATCATCTTCTTCAATCCCATCCGAACCCTAGCCTCTTCGTGATCTCTTCCCTAATGTTGGCCAACCCTAGGAACTGAAAACATTCCTCCTTTTATACTCCTTCCTTAAAATTTTGCAAAATAACAAAATTAGAAACTATCTTCGCCGCATTCCGTCTGGACGAATTGGGCTTGACTCCGGACGGATTTTTCCAGAGGCCAAGCCTCTTTCAAATCTATGAAAGTCCGGACGAAAATGATTTATGTCCGGACAAGATTCCCCAGATTGTTCCTTGTCCTCTCTTTGTTTCTGTTTCCTTGCTTTTTAACTTTCTTTTCAACTGTGACCCGCTGTACCTGTCGCAACACATTAACACACACATTATACTAATGACTCAAGGACATAGAATGTATATTGGACGGCTTAAAAGTGCACTTTTAAGCTCAGATCAATCGTCTTCCTCCCAAACACAAAACACGCACACCAGACGGGTACCAACGCCTCCCCCTTCTCCTGTTCTCTGACCTCGCCCTCTCTCACTGTACCTCTTCTTTAGTAAAGTTATCACCGAGCTCCCTCTCCTCCAAGCTTAGGCGCAGACCAGCACCTCCTCTGAAAAATCACGTAACAGATCGATGATGACTTGGCCTTTTCCTCTCTGGCGACCGTACCTCCATTGTCGGTTCAGGTAAGCTCCAAAATCATGTAGGCGTAGAGATCATCCTTCCCCTATTTTCTTTTTTTTAATTTTGTGCCCTAGATGCCATGGCTGGAATCGGTAACATTTTAGGGCGAAATCCCTCCTTTTGCAACAGATTTCCTCTTCACCTTGTAGTTGTTTCCTCCGATATTTTTCCCTTCTCTTGGTGTTCAAGATCGAAGAAATCAATTTTATTTTGGACCCTAAAAGCTTCTCCACCATTGTTGAAGTTTGGAGCTCATTCTAGGATTTTTAAATTTTTTTCCAATCTTCAAGTTGATTAAGGTATAGACTTTTGCTTATTGTGGCTTACAATTTTGATGTATAAATGTAGATAATAAAATTTTGAATTTTTGAATTGTCTATTTTACATGAAATTAAATTCCCTAGACATGAATTTGATTCAAATTGAAAGCATAAAGAGATTTATTATTTAAAATTATATTGTGGTAATTCTTAAGGTGTTAAAATGCTATTTCAAATTATTGAATTGCGAGTAATTCAATTATTTTTTTCATGATAATTTTTTTGTGCATGGTTGGTATTGAGATATTGGAATTGGATATGTGATTGCCATAGAAATGTTGGAATCGATTAAAAGAAAAAATTTTAAAGTGAAAAGTATAAAACACTTCAACGTAAAGTGAAAATAATTTTCGGAATGGCCTTGAGGGATATATTGTTGACACCTAAGTTGTGAGTTAGACGGTTAATTTTTACAAGTTTTAGGCTCGCTGCGCGGGTGGGTTACCTATACTCGGGAGGTTAGTGCCTCGAAAATAGAATTTATCACAGCTCACTAGTGCGTGGATTACCTAGAGGAGTTGGTTGATGGGTGCACTGTCACTAGGGCACATAAGCCTAGTGATAAGGGATGTTTGTCTACTGTCTTAGGCGTGTCATGTACCTCATAGATGGCTACTTAAATCGATTAAACAATTAATGAAATTAATTATGGAATAAGTAAAGGTTTGTGAAACTTAAAATGAACTAATCATGACATATCTTATATTTACATCTCATTTTGGCATATTTTTCATCTACTTTTAGTTCATTCTTAAAATTGTTGGTTATTTGTGAGCATTAACCCCTCTGGTTTGTTCATGTGATTGGACATTCTAGGTACTATAGCTCCACGCAGTTGACTCCACCTTCTGATCTATGTTTTTGGTTACACGATATATAGTCACCTAGTTGTTGGTTCTTTCCTTTTGATATTCCCATGATGTAGGCCAAAAGGCCACACCTTTATTTTGTTCATCCCCTTGTTGTTAGGTTGTATTCTTATACTAAGTATAACAGTGTTGTTCCATGCGTGTGTTGATTTATTTTATCACTTGTATATGGAGGTTAAATGCGTGTATGTAAAGTAAGGATGGAAGGCCTACGGACTGTAGTTTAGCTGTGATTGTTGTTGTTGAGATTCAAGTAAAGCATGTGTATATTGTTGTATTGCTCGTTTCCTTCCAGGTCATTTTAGAGATGGTTGAACCGTCTCGTTATCCGAAAAATAGAGAAAACTCTGCCAAATTTTTTTAAAAGTTCTACACTTGAATTATTTTCTAGAAACCGTCCCTTTTATATTACTGAGACTTTTTCCAATAATTTTTCTACCTAGAAGTATCCTTTCTTTGATCATTCTTTCTCCTTGTCGAGTTAAATGTGAGATTTTATGAAAATCTAATTATCTATTGTGGATATAAGATTTGAGTCGAGAAACTTGGGGCGTGACAATTTTAATTTATTTTTGGGCCTCATGGATTAACTTAGCATTTTGAGCTAATTTCTTTCCTTTCATTTTGGGCCTCTCATACATTGGGCTCAATTACATTTATTTGGCCCATCTTCTAAATCTTTATCATCTTTTGGACTTTAACTTAAGCTCAAGTAATTATCTCTCCCTTTGGCCCATTCATTTTCTATGTTTCGGAACTAGTTTGGTTGTTGTGTCGAATTTAGTCTTTTGAATTTTAAATTTTACTACTTAAACTTTTTTTACTTTCTTGGGCCTTTGTTGAAATATTGAATTAAAATTCATTAGCTTATCAAGACTCTACTTGAGTCTCTCAAGTTGCCCACTTGAATATTTATTTTTGGGTGACAACATGAAAACGTAATTTTATTCTTGGTTCATAATTATGGGGTGTTACAGTACTGAACCCTTGAGTTAATTCATAGTGATATATCTATGATTTAAAATTTATTTAAACTAAAGGAGGTAAAAAATATTTTATTAGTTTTATAGACAATTGCACTATATATTGTTATGTGTACTTGTTAAGAAGTAATGATGAGGCATTGACCATGTTTATACAGTATAAAACTGAAGTTGAGAATCTACTTGGCAAAAGAATTAAGGTGTTAAGGAGCGATAAAGGTGGTGAATGTGAATCACCTTTTGATGAATTCTGTTCACAACATGGTATTATACACCAGATAACAACACGTTATTCACCTCAGCAAAATGATATATTGCTGAAAGAAAGAATCAAACTCTAAAAAAGATGATGAATGCCATGTTGATAAGTTCTGAGTTACCTCAGAATATGTGGAGGGAAGCAATACTTTTCTCAAATTATATTCTCAACAAGTTACCCTGCAAAAAAACTAACAAGACACCTTATGAATTGTGAAAAGGTCGACTACCTTTCTACAAATACTTAAAAATGTAGGGGTGTCTAGCCAAGGTAGTTATACCTGTTCCTAAAAGAACTAAAATATGACAAAAAATAGTCGACTGTATATTCATTAGTTATGCAAATAATAGTAGTACTTATCGATTTCTGATTCACAAATTAGAGATTCCAGATATGCATGAGAATACTGTTATTGAATTTAAGAATGCATGGTTCGTTGAACACATTTCTGTGTAAGTCTACACGAGACAAGTCCTCCTAAAAGAACTTATGATGATGCTACAAGCAATAATCAAGATGAAGAAGAAACTGAAGATGAACCTAGACGTAGCAAGCGGGCTAGAACTTCAAGATCTTTTGGTTTGGATTTTCTATCTTATTTGTTAGAAAATGAGCCTCAAAACTTTCAGGAAGAAATGTCCACACCTGAAACTCCTAATTAAAAAGAGGTAGTTAATAGTGAAAGAGATTCCATATTACAAAATCTTACATGGGAGTTGATGGATCTGCCACCAGGTAATAAATTCGTTGGGTGTAAATAGATATTCAAGAAGAAGATAAAAGTAGATGGAACTATCGATCGATACAAGACAAGACTTGTTATCAAAGGATACAAGCAAAGAGAAGGTGTGGATTATTTTGATACATATTCTCCTGTAACGAGAATAACGTTCATTCGCTTGTTAATAGCGATTGGAGCCTTGTATAATCTTGAGATACATCAAATGGATGTTAAGACAACATTTCTCAATGGAGAATTAAATGAGAAAATATATATGGAACAACCGAAAGGGTTCGTAGTTCCAAGTCAAGAAAAGAAAGTGTGCAAGCTTGTAAGATCTTTATATAGTCTAAAGCAAGTCCCAAAATAATGGCATTTAACAGTGTAATTCTATCAAATGGATTCAAAATAAATGAATGTGACAAGTGTGTCTATGTTAAGGACACAGAAAAATAGTATGTCATTATTTGTCTCTATGTTCACGATATGCTTATTATTGGTAGCAATAATGACATGATTAAAACTACCAAGAAAATATTAAACCGTAAGTTTGACATGAAAAATTTAGGTGTTGCAGATGTTATACTAGAAATTAAGATTTCTAGAATATCTAATGGATATGTGCTGTCCCAATCTCACTATATTGATAACATTCTTGAAAAATTCAAGAAGTATGATAATCGTCCGGTGAAAATACCTATAGATCTTACTCTCCACTTATCAAAGAACAAAGGAGATGACATATCTCAACTTGAGTATTCATGGATTATTAGTAGTCTAATGTACTTAACAAATTGTACTTATCTGGACATTGCATATGTTGTCAATAAATTGAGTAGATACACGAGTAATCCAAGGGTAGACCAATGGACGACAATAGTCAGGGCACTAAGATACTTGAGGTACACCCTGAACTATGAATTGTATTATACTAAATATTCAAGTATTCTAGAAGATTATTATGATGCAAACTGGATATTTGATACTAAAGACTCAAAATCCACAAGTGGATATGTCTTTACTTTAGTAGGTACAGCCGTGTCTTGGAAATCAACCAAGCATACGTGTATTGCGCGGTCCACAATGGAATCCAAATTTTTCGCGTTAGATAAAGTAGGAGAAGAAACAGAATGACTTTGTCAATTCTTAGAGGACATTCCCATGTGGCCAAAACATGTGCTTGCAATATGTATTTATTGAGACAACCAATTAGCAATTGGTAAGGCACAAATTTATATGTATAACGATAAGTCTGGACATATATGTCGTCGACACAATATCATAACACAACTTCTCTCTAGTGGAGTACTTATCACAATTGACTATATCAAGTCAAAAGATAATATCTCTGATCCACTTAATAATGGTTTAACTAGAGAGCAAGTAAATCGTTCATCGAGGGGAATGTGATTAAAGCCTATAAATTAAAAGTTGTTATAATGAATACCTAACCTAGTTGACTAGAGATTCCAAGATCTAGGTTCAACGGAATAACTAAGTTGTGAATGACTCAAGAGGATCACAACGGAGGTAATTTGTCCTACCGATTTCTATGATGAAAGTGTGATGCCTACAACGAGTTCAGGATAAGCTATGCTTTTAATGATTGTTATATCTTGAAATCCAAGTAGAGTATTGCAGGATACTCTTAATAAGAAGTCATCTATGTGAAGTGCGAACTGAGTCAGTTCTATAGGAATTACAGGGCTAAAATTCTCTAAAAATACTAATGAAAACCAGGTTGTTCAGGGCCAAAATCAACACAACCATGAGAATCAAACGGTGTTTGGAAAAATCAAGTGTGAATTACTATTGTCTTAATTTACACAAACAGCTTAACAGTTCAAGACATCATATTCACTGAGTAGTCAGTTAATCCGATAGTCTTTCACAAGGGAAGATTCAAGGCCACAAGCTACCTCTCTCTATACAGGAGATTTTCTCTTGAACTCTCTTAGTGTATGCATCTTGTTCATCTTTTTTCCGTCATATTCCATTCGTGTGGGGGATTGTTGAAAAAATTAGTTTTAAACAAAAGAATTAGCTACACTTTAAAGTTAATTTTGGATGAATTACATATATTATTTTTGTATGAATCCAAAACAAGATTTGTTCACTATCATGTGGTGATTAATCTTCTATATTTACTTGTTAAAATTTATCAATGGGTGAATGAAAAAATTGACTTCAAAGTGGACCATTTAAAATTAGTAAAAGTGATAACATATAAGTTATCCCACATTGGTTAGAAAACAACTATGTATGTGGTATATATAAGCCAACATTGAAGCTGAGTTTGGGCTCTAAGAATATCCAAATTTTGTAGTTGGCCCAAAACCCCACACGCGCGTCATTCGTCCGACCGACTCGACTCGGCTCGATTCGGTTTGGGCTTGGGCTGCGGGTCATGGGTCTTGGGCATGAAAAATAATGTTAAATTATTAATTTTTTTAAAAAATTATTTAATAAATATTTACTATTTAAAAAATTAAGACGTTATCGTTTTGATGCCGATAAAATGCTATCGTTTCAATGTTGCCGTTGAACTCAACGGTTCGGAGTTCGGAATGGATTTGACCCTTCGTCCGAACCTGTCCGAACTAGTTTCTATCGGTTTGGTTTATCCAAACCAACGTGTGGCTTCCTTGGTGATGGTTTTGTGTTTCCAAATCGGTACTTCGTCACTTATAAAAAGAGGACCTCCATGTCCGGAATTTTCATCCCAATCTCCAAGCCTCTGTTGCCTTCTGAAAGTTTCTCAGCATAAATTGCTCTCTACATTTTTTGAGTCTTCTTTGAGAGTTCAAACTCTGCTCCGGTTCGTCAAGTTCGAAGATTAGAGTGCTTCTTCTTTGAGCTGTTGATCGTTATATTCTGGGAGATAGACGTCTGTCAAACCCATTAGTACCAAGTGTGGAGGACGAATATATCTTAAAGATATAGTGTTGAACACTAACCCCGATCATATTTCAAGTACCAATAAATTATGATCCAAATTTTATTAAATTTCTGTTTCTATTTTATTTTGTGTTTTTGTATTTTTGTTTTTTAATATTCTACAAAAACATAATTGATTTTTCCTAAAATAGATTATTGAAAAATACATATTTCTGTATTAAAAACAATATAATTTTTCTAACAATTGGTTCCTAATTAGGAGAAAAGAAGTGGGGAGACATATGTCTTGACTGCAAATATATACATTATTTAATTTATATTTAATAATAATTTTATTTTCACTTGCATTAGTGAGAGACTAGTTTTTTTTTTTTTTTAAATATTGGGTTCAAATTTATCTTTCTTGGATACAATTCATACCTGCTACACTATCAACTAATGTGATTGCACCTGAAATAGTATATTCATGATTAATAACTAAAGTGGCTTTAATATACTATTTTTGATAAGTTGATTTATTAAACAAAGATATTCATTATCTTTATCTTTGAAATGAGCCTCTGTGTTAGTACATGGAGAATTTATATTTTGTAATTGAATTTTTATTTGACAAATTTTATTTTTAGATTGTGATTGATTTTTTTTAACAGTTTTAATTCTGTTTTCAGCTCATGAACCTCACGATAGAGATCTTGAAGATTAGCTGGCTTAAAGTTTTGACTATGATTCTCAACACAATTCAAAACTTATTTTTATACCGTAATGATTTACAGGAATTAATTGTTCAGAAGTTGATGATAACTCCTTTTGTTGTGATTGTGAAAGACAAGTTTCTATTATTTTATATTTGATTTGTAGATCTTGAATTTAATAAATTAAATTAATTAAAAATTATTATTAAGAAGTTAAAACATTAATGTTGAGACCATTCATCTCAACAATTGCTTTCCAATAATTATTAGAGGTAGAACAATTATTGCAAGCACAAGCCTCTATCTTAGCATTATTATCTGATTCAGGAGAGCTATTGGACTCAATATCATTAATTTTTTTAGATTCGTTATCTTAATTATTATTTTTTTAGATTCACTACTGTAAGTAAGAACTTACATAATTGAGCTTTTAATTCTTCATCTATTTGAAGATTATTAATTTTTTTTAGTCTTGTATTTATTTGCATAATGACCAATTCTTTCACATTTATAACATTTTTCATTTATTCTATTATTACATTTATTAAGTGATGATTTGGATCTATATCCACACCATCTCTAGCTGCTACCGACTACCATTAGTGGTTGCAGTGTAATTACATGGTGATTTCCTGGCTTGTTAACATCCTATCCACCGCTCTTCGCCACAGTATCATTCCATTGGCCTCGACTGAACAATTGTGGAACGACCTGAAGAAACGCTTTTCACAAAGCAATTCACCCCATATTTATCAACTTGATCATGCCATTTTTCTCTCAAACAGAATGATCTCTCTATTGCTGATTATTTCACAAAGCTTAAAGGTCTTTGGGATGAACTCGATGTTCTGACCCTGCCTCCCTCCTATACGTGCGGTGCCATGAAGGCCGTCCAAGACATTCAAGTCCGTCACTGTTCTACTAAATTTTTTATGGGACTTATCGATGAGTATTCTCAGGTTCGCACATAGATTTTTCTCATGGACCCTCTTCCGTCTTTGAATAAGATGTTTGCTATGATTTTAAAGGATGAAACACAACGGTCTCTTTCCTTTACTCTTCACTCATCAAATGTCGTTGCGTTCGCTGTGAAAACTAGGACCAGCCCCTCCTTGGCTCTGCCGAAGCCCTTAAGAAAACCTTGGTGCACCAAATGTGATTATTTGGGGCACACTATCTCCACCTATTATCAAACCCATGGCTATCCTATTCGCTACAAATTGTTTGGCCGGGCACCACATCCACCTAAAGCTCGAGCAAATTCTGTAGCCACTCCATTCGTTGCTACTCCACCTGTTCATGTTGTTGTAGCCATACATGCTGCCCCCACTGCCCCTACTGGCTCCTGCCCACTTGAGTCCAGCACACCTGCTGGCTCCTGCCCACTTTAGTTTATCATCCCATTTATTCCTCAAAAATGTGATATGTGTTGACTAAGGAATGGCCCTACAAGGGGGGGGTGAATAGAGTCTTAAAAAATTTTGTGTTTTAAAAACTATTTAAAACAATTAAAAGCTAGCAACATATATATGCCAACAAATATACACAAGCAAGAGAGTAAAGATAAAGAGTTAAAGAATAACACCACAGATTTATAGTGGTTCGGCTATCCTAGCCTACGTCCATTCCTCAAGCACCTCTTGAGAATTTCTCCACTATGGAAAAGCACCTACGGGTGTGCTCCAAACCTTTTTATAAAGATCCATACAGCTGCGTTCCGAAACTTCTAAGCTTCTAGCACTTGTGATCTTTCCCTTTGTGTGCTAAATCACACACAAAGAACAGTAATGGGTGACTCACCCTTACTTTTATAGTGATTTTGTAGTTGTTTGATGTAAAAACATCAATCAGAAACTCTCTCAAAAGAGTAGATATTACAATGAATTCTCAGAAGAAAAACCAGCAAGATGATGAATAGTGACTGGTATGGATTTTCTAACAGATTAGAAATCACAAGCAGTTGATTTCTTTTGTGAATGATAATCTCTCTTGTAGATGTATTCTATTCGAATCAGTGTATGTACATGAGAATATCTGAAAGTAATTGTTGCTCTGTAGTTCTGCTCTTGAATGGTTGAGGAAGACTCATTTAAATAGCTTTGAGCTCCGACAATGTCGTTGGAGACAAAAATCCGCAATTTGAATTTCTGAAGTTCCAACAGCTATATCCTTGATTCCCGTAATGATTCTTGGTGATATATTTTGGAATCATCTTTATATAAAAATAATATTTATTGTAGCCATTTGTAATTCAAAAAATTCCTAGATTCGCTCTGAAGTTACAACTGTTCTTAGTAAGATTCGCGCAGAAAATTCCTTAAATCGCAACAGCAATTTTCTTGATTTATGCAATGATTCTTTATGATATAATTATAAAATCATTTATAATCATTTTAATATATCAAACGATCTTTATTAGAGCCTTTTCTATTCAAAGAATCCCTAAAATCCCGCTAAAATCGAACTTGAAAGTCGCTGGAATCGCGCTGAAGAAGAATCATGAATAATGCCTGAATAGTGCTTTTGGGTCGACTCACAGTGTTGTTGGGTCAACTTAAAGT
Source organism: Aequorea victoria (assembly GCA_032361285.1). Taxonomy (NCBI): domain Eukaryota; kingdom Metazoa; phylum Cnidaria; class Hydrozoa; order Leptothecata; family Aequoreidae; genus Aequorea; species Aequorea victoria. The sequence goes on along the minus strand of JAUTBS010182162.1, from coordinate 1,809 downwards.
CACTTAGGTCGACTCACGGATGTCTTGGGTTGACTCAAATTACTTCTGAGACTACTGTCTACTGTTGGGTCGACTCACAGATGTTCTGGGTCGACTCATGGTCACTTGGGTCGACTCACAACTGTTTTAGGTTGACTCAAAATGGTATAATTTCTGTTTCTTCAACAGGTCTTCAGTTGGGTCGACTCGTGTGAGTTCTGGGTCGACTCACAGCCACTTGGGTCGACTCATTCTTGATTTTGGGTCGACTCAAACCTTGAACTTTTCCTGAAAATTTATCGTCTTAATTCTGAGATAGTGCCTTGTTTGGCAACTGATTTAATGACATTTTTAATCATTTAATACTTGATTTTAACACCTGAAGTAACTTTAAAAAACTTGTTAAATACAAAGTCAACCCCAATCGTGTGTGTTAACCATTTAAAAATTAATTGAACATATAAATTGATTTAATAATCATTTATTAAAAGATATTCAAAATGATCTTAAGGTATTAAGATTTTGTTTGTTATTATTAAGATTAATAAACACTTTATTAAACTTTGGGACTGACAAATCATTTAAAAATAAATTAAACATATAAATTGATTTAATAATCATTTATTAAAAGATATTCAAAATGATCTTAAGTTATTAAGGCCTTGTTTGTTTATCATTAAAATTAATAAACACTTTATTAAACTTTGAGACTAACAAACCATTTAAAAATCAATCAAACATATAAATTGATTTAATAATCATTTATTAAAAGATATTCAAAATAATCTTAAGTTATTAAGGTCTTGTTTGTTTATCATTAAACTTAATAAACATTTTATTAAACTTTGAGACTAACAAATCATTTAAACGCCAATTATTAATTTAACAACATATATTAAGAGATATTTAAAATGATCTTAACTTTATTATGGCTTTGTTTGTTATCATTAAAATCAATAAACACTTTATTAAAATTTGGGACTAATACTCCGGTCACCACCTCTGGTCACCACCTCCGGCCACCATCTCCGGCCATCATATTCGACAATCACCTCCGGCCACTATCTTCGATCACCACCTTCAATTACTGTCTCCAGTCACCATCGCTGACCACGACCTCTGGTCACCATCACCAACCACCACCTCCGCCAACCACCTCTGGTCACTACATCCGACCACCACTTCTGATCACCACCTCTAATTACCACATTCGATCACCATCTTTGGTTACTACCTCTGACCGCCACCACTTTCACTCACGACCTCCTCCACCAGTCGCCACTTTTACCTCTACCCACCACCAACCACCACCTTCACCCTACCACTTGCTACTATCGGCCACTACCTCCACCTACTATTGTCAGTCATCATCATCATCACCACCACATTTGATCATTTCTATCCATCGGCTGCCACTTCCACCCACCACCTCCACCCACAGACAATACCTTCAGCCACCGCCAGAGCTCCTACCTTCAAGCTTATACTATCATTTATGGTGATTTCACCCACCACTATCGTTAGATTATCTCTGAACACTGACGTCTACTACAACTATCGACCACCATATGCATCCACGCCTCTACAATTCTCTTTGGTGACTTTACTGCTGCTAGTTATTCCTTCCGAACATTACTCACTTGTTTCAAAATAAAATTGTACAATATATGCCAAACATATTTTTTATTTTTATAAATATAAACAAAAAAAACATTTTTCTTTTTTATTGTAAAAAGAAAACTGCAAGTGTTACCAAACTAAATCATAATTTCAAATTAAGAAATTATTAATACGTGATTTAATTATTGAGATTTCATTTAAATAAAGAAT
>JAUTBS010182051.1:0-11936 GCA_032361285.1 Aequorea victoria | reverse complement strand
GGAGTGCACCCGTAAGCACTTCCCGTAGTGGAAACTCAAGTGCGCTTGAGAGAGTGGACGTAGGCCGGGATTTGGCCAAACCACTATAAATCTTGTGTTGTGGTTTGCTTTTCTGTTTCCCTTATCTCTTTACTTTCGTGCATAATTGTTTGTTCATATTTGGTGCACACACACATCTTAGTTTGATATAAATCACTTCCGCATCTAGGTTTTAACTAAGAATTAAAAGAGATCAGAAAGGGTTAAATTTTCCATTAAACCTATTCAGCCCCCCTCTAGGTTTCATGTCTGGGTCAACAATCATGATAACTGTCAGGAGAAATTCTCGGCCACATTCGCGGCGGGGATGTAGGAACGAACTATCGACCACGCCTTGTGCCCTGAGCCTGACCAACCTTTGAATGGTCCAGTCACCAGGCCCCCATGCCCGAGCTGTACGGTCGGCATTTCGTAATCTTGAGTCGACATAGATCTTTCAGGACTTACCCGAGTGCTCGAACTCCTTGCTCGTTAGTCGGACGAACACGGTTCTCGCACGAGAGTGGTCGGTATCGAAGCGTAGCGTCCCGCGAGATGAGTGAATAGTGAGTGGGTCCCTGGAGGTACTCGGGCAACCCAGCCAGTCGGCTAAAGGTGTGTTCGGTTAATTCTGATCGACCATAAACCAATACTCATCATTATCAAAAAGACCCAGCCAAACACACCCATAAAGCTAAGGAAACTCCATCCATATCTGCATCACCATACATCATACAAACAGCGGAAAAACTCAAATCCAACTATATACAATAATCCGATAAACGACTATACAATAAACAGGTATAAACCAAAGAAGACTATACTACAAAGTCTCCACCTCTTGACTGATCCTCCACCTGGCACTATGGACCAACTTTTACCCCAACCTACAATCTGCAACCACAAAGGTTACAGAAGAGTAGACTTAGCATCATAATCAGAAGCGTACGAAAGCAGGGTATAATCATGCAGGTCTACATATAAAACAACCCATTATTTAAATTAAAACAATACATGCATGAGGGAAACCCATTATTAATCCAGCACACTAGCCAACACATAAGGTTTCCTAAAAACTCTTATACTTTCACACATGGTCAAACAGCCACACAAAAGGTTTAAACATGCTTTCTAACCTTTTTACAACGCACACACGACCCTACGATCAAACTCCCACGATACGTAAAACATACATTCTCACACGCAACCCGTCCCAACAACTCGTCTAGAAAATATTATTATTTTAATCTAAACCCAATGCTTCATAGCCAAACATGCAATTGCTCAATAGTAATACATAAGTACTTACTAATACACACCTATATATATGTATATATCTCACACCCATAAAGGGCAAGAGCCACAAGGTTATCACACACTCATAAAGGGCAAAAGCCATAAGGCTATCACACACCCATAAAGGGAAAAAGGATATATTGATATAGAAAATGTTTCCTCACACATACAACTAGTTCATGCTCAAATTCTTTATAAGAAAGTTACTTTTTCTTCTATCCACACAAGCAATACATGCTCTCACTCTTTATAATATGAGAAAACGTAATACATTTCATCAATCCGGGCCACACATGCTCGCAACATATATTTTATACAGAAGGCCTTGTTAAATATGAGGAATGCGTAGCATCATGCATACAAGAGAACATGCCCATCAATGTATGTAAAAAATTATACAACAGGCTAATCATTATGAATAAGCTAGCCACTCTCACCTGCTATCTGCAACTCAAGGATCGCCTCATATACCTGGAGATGTCACTCCACCGTCCACGGCCATCATCCGGGACCTAGACACAATATAACTCAAGAATGAGTATCAACTCACAACTTTTATGAACCCTAAGGTCCTACTTCTTAGACCTCATGAACATCCTATGACTAACCGTTCCACTTGGAGCACCACATCTTTCATTTATTAAAGGTCTCCCATCTTACTACATTTGATAATTCCATTTTATCATCATGAACCTTTCTAATAATTTTAGTTATGGTTTCAGGGGTTAGATATGAATATTATCAACAACTTTTATGAAGAAACCTACTGCAAAAAGGGTCCACAAACACCCCAAAGCATAGCTGGAATATCAACATTTTTCCTCATCTGAGTCGACTCAAACCCCCATTGGGTCAACTCACAGGGCTTGGGTCGACACAAAAGGCTTGGTAAGGAGGTTTGGGTCGATACCAGGGTTGAGACCACTCGCTCACGCGCGCGCTGGGTGCTATCCTGGGTCGACACAAACACTACTTGGGTCGACACACATGCAAGGACCTAGGCTTGAGTCGACACACACCGCCCCTGGGTCGACTCATCTCTCTGTCTGTCAAAAATACCGTGGACTATAAGCCCGTGAGTCGACACACCAACACTTGGGCCGACTCAACTCCCAGCCTGTTAAAACAACAAAGGCTGAAAAAGCCTTAAGTCGACACCCCAACTCCAGGGGTCGACTCACTCCAGCGACTGTTAATACTTCTCAGGCTTCACCACCCCTTGAGTCGACACCCCAGCCATTTGGGTCGACTCAAGCTCCGAAAAATAGCTATGCTCTGTTTTTCTCACAGGTCTATTCTAAGGCTCCGTTTGGGGGGAAAACGTATTTTTTTTGGTTCAAGCCTCTTAGGATAAATCACAACCATCATCTTCCTCCCTCAACCCCCAACATAAACTACTCCACCACCTCCACAAAGGCCTTCTTTTAAGATTTATTACCACATTAAACTCCATTTTTCCTCAATTAATGGATTTTTAGGATGGATTTAAAGAAAAACCATCCAAACAAGAACTACCTAACCCGGACACACAACAAGGGGGTTTTTTCCCCAACATAAGAGAGATCAGAACTCTTACCTCTTCAAGGAAGATCACAGATTGGGCTCCTTCGTCCATCGATTTCTTTTCAACGGTTTTCGAACCTCCGAGATCCACATCCCAAGACGTTGAGACATCTCCCATGGCTGTACTGCTCTCTTCTTCTTCCTCTTTCCCTCTCACAAACTGGTGTGAGGAGTCCCCCTTACTCATCGTACCTTCATCTTCTTCCTTCAATGAATCTCTCCATCTTATCTTCTTCTTCTCTCCTTCTCCGTTTTTATCCTTCTCTCTCAAGAAAATCAGAGATTTTAGGAACACAAACCTGAGGCACTCTCCATCAGCTCCTAAGACACTGCGATGTGTCAGGGAAGTCACATCACCTTCCCAACAATTGCATAACACTCCCCATTCATTATGATATTATTTATTTAACCCATATCCTTCAAGTTAATTACCTTTAGGTCCTTTCTATATTTCTTAAGAAATAATAGAATATTGTAGGATCGCAACAGGCCAGTCAAAAAATCCATGGTAATGTGTTTCCATTTCCATTTTGGTATTGGCAAAGGTTGTAACAACCCCGCCAGCCTCTGGTGCTCAATCTTCACTTGTTGACACACCAAGTATTTGGAAACAAAATTTACAACATCTCTCTTCATTTTGTGCCACCAGTAGTTCTCACGCAGATCCCGATACATTTTGGTGTTCCCCGGGTGCATCGTATACTTGGAACCATGAGCTTCCTCAAGAATTTCCCTCCTCAAACTGGCATCATTAGGAACACACAAGCATTTCCCGTACATTAATACCCCATCCTCAGAAACTTCAAAGTCTTTGATCACCTTCTTAATGACTTCATCCTGCAACTTTAACAACTGAGGGTCCACTTTCTGGGCTTCCCAAATTCTGTCTATCAATAAAGGTCGAAGTGTAAGATGGGAAAGTAAAACCATCTCCGTCTTAATTGATAGCTCCACCCTTATGGGTAGCAGTTCTTGAAATGGACCAAGTTGAAATCCTTGTAAGTGTGCCACTATTCCCGATGATTTCCTGCTAAGGGAATCTGCCACAACATTTGTCTTTCCTGGATGGTAATTAATCGTGCAGTCATAATTCTTGAGTAACTCCATCCACCTTCGCTGTCGAAGGTTCAGCTCTTTCTGGGTGAAGAGGTATTTCAGACTCTGATGATCCATGAAAATTTCTGTTGTTTCTCCGTACAAATAATGTCCCACAGTTTCAAGGCAAACACGATTGCCGCCAGCTCTAAGTCATGAACTGGATAGTTTTGCTCGTGAGTTTTCAATTGTCACGATGTATAAGCGATTACCTTCCCTTCCTGCATGATCACACAGCCTAACCCTTGATGCGACACATCGGTATAGACCACAAAACCTCCCTTCCCCAAAGGGATTGTCAGGACTGGTGCGGTGGTCAACCTCTTCTTCAATTCTTGGAAACTCTTTTTGCACGGGTCAGACCCCATAAACTTCACGTCCTTCTGAGTTAACTGAGTCAAAGGCTTGGCTATTAAGGAGAAGTCTTTCACAAATCTCCGGTAATACCTGGCCAAACCTGGAAAGTTACGTATCTCGGTCACAGTGGTTGGTCTTTCCTATTCCACCACTACCTCTATATTCTTGGGATCTACTTGGATCCCATCGCCCAAGATGATATGTCCCAAGAACACCACATTATGTAATCAAAATTCACATTTACTAAATTTGGCGTATAGTTTGTGTTCTCTCAGGATCTGCAATGCAATCTTCAAGTGCTATTCGTGTTCCTCCGTATTTTGAGAATATATAAGGATGTCGTCTATGAACACAATCACAAACTGATCCAAGTATTCCCTGAACACACGGTTCATCAAATCCATAAACGTGGCTGGAACGTTTGTCAATCCAAATGGCATCACCTAAAACTCGTAATGCCCATACCGGGTTCGAAAGGCAGTTTTTGGTACGTCTGACCCCCGTACCTTTAGTTGATGGTATCCCGACCTTAAGTCGATCTTCGAGAATATGCTGGCTCCTCACAACTGATCAAATAGATCATCTATCATGGGCAAAGAATACTTTTTCTTTATCGTGACCTTATTCAGCTACCGATAGTCGATGCACATCCTTAGAGTTCCATCCTTCTTCTTTACAAAGAGTATGGGTGCCTCCCACGGGGAGGCACTAGGTCGTATGAAACCCTTATCCATCAACTCCTGAAGTTGTTCCTTTAGTTCTCGTAACTCAGTAGGAGACATTCTGTAAGGTGCAATCGATATGGGCGACATGCCTGGGAAAAGCTCAATGGTAAAGTCGATCTCACGGTCCACAAGTAGACCTAGTAAGTCATCCGAAAACACATCCGGAAAGTAACGGATGACCGATATCCTTAAACATTCATCTCCCACGGACTCGGTGTCTACTACTCGTGCCAAAAACTCGTAACAACCCTTTCTCAACAATTTGGTTGCCTGGAGGTTTGACAGGAGGCAAATGGGTGTCTTTACTCTGTCTCCCAAAAAGATAAATTCATTTTCGCCCCGGATCTGAAACACAATCCTCTTCCCAAAACAATCTAAGGATGCATGGTAGGTGGATAGTCAATCCATCCCGAGTATGAAATCGAACTCAGACATGGGTAATGGCATCACATCCACCTCCATTTCTTGTCCTCCCACCACTAACAGACACTTTCTAAAAAGGGTCTCGATAGCCATTTTCTCACCAAGGGGTGTCGCTATGGTGACGGTGGAGCCTAAGTACTCTGACAAGACGCCTTCCACTTGCGACATAAAGGTAGGTGCTACAAATAAATGCGTGGACCCCGGATCAACAAGAACATACACATCTCTACTAAAAGTAGTAATAGTACCTGTCACTACATCGGGTGTCGCCCACGCGTCCTGTCTGGTGATAGCGAACACCCGATCAGGCGCAACCGATCCCTAAGCAATGCATTTTCCTTTATTCTGTACTGACGCCGCCGGTCCGTATCTCCCGGTCCTCCTACTGCTCATGGAAGATGTAGCCTGCCTGTCTTGCTGCCCATAGGTAGCTATGTGCCCCAGTAGGTTACACCGGTAACAAATAATCTCCTTCTTCTTGTTGGGGCAGTTCTTGATGAAATAGTCTGTAGCTCCGCACTAATGACACGCGGGGAGATTGTTCTTCTCATTATGGCTGAACTCTCCCCCACTCGGCTGGTTCCCCTTGAACCCTATACCCTTTCCATTAGGCTGATGACCTTAGCTTCTGAAAGCTGGTGATTTGTTTGCATTGCTTTTTTAATCATTCTTCCATGTATTTCCCGACGACGCATTCCCGAACTTCCACTTTTTGTAGTCCTCTCTCATTTCCAATCTCTCCTTACGGTCTTTCTCAAACATTCTACCCTTGTTCACTAGATTTATATAACTGTCGATCTCTAGGCCTGTCAGCCTAGTCCTAATGGTATAGTCCAATCCTCTCTGGAACCTTCTGCACCTAGTCTCCTCATCCTGCACAATGAGAGGTGCATATTAAGATAGCTCCGTGAACTTCATCTCGTACTCCATCACGCTCAAGTTCTTTATGGTCAGCTCAATAAATTCTTGCTCCTTCTCGTACTTGTAGGAGCCAGGTTTGTATCGCTCTTCAAAGGCCCTTGAGAAACGAGCCCAAAAGATCACCTGAGGTGTAGGGGGCTCCACACCTGGGCAAGACAACTTCAATAGTCTCTCGGTGGCCTCGCACCAATTGCTTGCCTCTTCTCTAAACATGAAGGTAACGAGGTCGACTCGCTCATCCTCTGTCACCCCTAGTCGATCCAGAATACGGACCGCATCCTTTAACCAGCCTTCTGCTTCGGCTGGGTCAGCAGTCCCGTTGAATTCCTTTGCTCCCAAGTCTCTGAACTGTTTGGCCTGAGATTTATCGCCCCTACCCATTTGCATACCTAGCAAACGGGTGTTCATCTCTGTCAGATGGGCAATAGCTTCTAGGATCTGAAGCATTTGGTGTGCCTGGTTACTGAGTCCCTCCTCCTGTGGGGGTATCCCTTGCTCTTCCCCGCCATGTTGCCCACGGGCAACCAATACTCTGTCCGAACTTTCCATTCTCTACATAGCAGCACGAGAATAGATATAACTTTAAAACCAATCTATGATCACAGTTAAGTCATACAGCTACACAAAAGTTAAAGATTACTGAAACGTTTCCAATATAAGCTTTAGGGTCTAACACATATAACTTAACCTAACTACCCACTTATGACTCACAGGGTAATTTTCCTCAAATCTGATGCCTCACTATGACTTCCAATAGGAACCGGCGCCTGTAGAATGAGTTTCCAATTAGACTTCAAAGTTAGTCACACAAGCGTCCGAAGACAAGGGTACGATACCCCTGAAGACCTACTACCCACAACCTATGTCCACATAGTGCCAACTCAATATTGTCTACAGAATCTATCACTTTAAGCTCTGATACCAAAATTGTAACACCCCTCTCCGAAAAGGGTAATTAATTCCACTTAGGAGGGGTGGTACGGCTTACCTAAATAGAAACAAGCATAATTTAACTAGGAATGCACTCTGATTTATCCCAAAATAACAGTCATCGTGCATCCATACTTAAATATCATGCATAACATCCACGAATGGACACACTCCATCCCAAATACTACATACTGAAGATAAGCTAACTATGGGATACACAATCCCAAACAAAAGTTAAAAGATAAACTATGTCTGTTTACTCATTACAAAACCAACTAAAAGTATTACATAGAAGTCTTCCTCTCCTCAGAACTAGTGGAACCAAGTCTATCCCGAACTAAAATCTGCAACCACAAGGTTACAGGAGAGTTGGCTTAGCATAAAATGAAATAAGATATAAAAGCGTCACATGTCATAAAATATTTTATATAAAGGCAACATCACCCACACATGTAAAAAGGAGTTTTCGTGCTTTCCCAACATCATACTTTGAAAAATATTTATCAAAGCATCTAAACATTCACATTCACATGTTATACCTCACAAGCATGCATATGTAAAACACCACACCCAACACACGCGTATAATGCCCAAGTAGTTGTTTAACCTCACGATTGGGAGTTCCGACGGTATCGTAATCTCACTACAACGTTTCTATTTAAGAGTGACGTGTAGGCCACTCATATAAAATACTAGTGATCAGTGTATCCACCCACACACAGGGCCTTGCCCACCACTGGACCTCCACCCTCTTAGGGGTAATGCCTTTAAAGCTATCAAACACCCACACAAGGGTAAGGCTTTAAGCCCAAGATAACCCTCACACAAGGGTCAAGCCTTTAAGGCTATCAGACACCCACACACGGGGTCCTCCAGGATGATTACCCGCTATCACTTGGCATATATATACAACACATGCAGCTCAAAAATATACATTTCGATCTCATTATTCACATAAAACATGCTCACATTTGATAATAAGAAGGTAAACTTCATTTAAACACCGAAACATGCTTTTAGAAAAAAACACTTATGAGGTCATCACACAACGCATGTTACACAAAACATTTACAAACACCAAGCTCTCTATATTTCATTTTAATAACTAGCCACTCTCACCTTTTTCTTGAATGCTTTATGGTTTGCCTACTTGATCACTAAGAAATTCTACAATGTCCACGGCTAACCCTCCGGGACCTAGATCATATAATAAACAAAGTATAAGAAAGAGTAACTCTAGATATTCCCTATACTCATGCACTGACCCTATGATTATCCAAGGTCCTTGGTTCTCATTGGAAACATGTTCTACCTTTACTTGAGAGGTGTCCCCCAATCCATAATGTTTGGTGAATTTGATTAAATGGACAAAGTCTCATCAATAATTCTTGAGATAATTTCAAATGGTAGATATGGTCATTAGGTACATTTCTCATGAAGAAACCTAAGGCCAAAGGTGGCCACAAAGGCTCGGAAACTCAACTGGAACACACTATTTTTCCACTGCTTGGGTCGACACCTAGGTGGGTTGGGTCAACCCCTATTGAGGTTTGGGTCGACACTCCAAGAGGTTTTGGTCGACACATGCTGGGTCTAAGCCAGGTGTCGACACCTATAGAGGTTTAGGTCGACACCTAAAAGGATTTGGGTAGACACCCAGGGGGTTTGGGTCGACACTTTCCTTTGTCTGTCAAACTACCGAGAGTGGAAAAGTTGCAGAGCAAGTTGGGTCGACACCCACGTGGATTGGGTTGACTCAACATAAGCAGGGTGAGGCTTGGGTTGACACTTTGGGGAGTTTGGGTCGACACATTTTATAATAGAGGCGAGATACAAAGAGCAGGGAAGGCTTGGGTCGACACCCCACCTCCAAGGGTCAACCCCAACCACGGAAAAACAGCCTTGCTCTGTTTTGGCTATTTTTTGGTTTAAGGTTCTGTTTGGGGTAAGAAACTCAATTTTTCTATTTCATTTTAAATCCTAAAACACCCAAAAACTCCTTTCTTCCATATCCCTCTTATCAAATACTCCAACACACCTCTTAAAGGTCTTCCAACAAGATTTTTAGAAGTGGTAAACCAGATTCTCTCATAAAGACACCCAACCAAGGGTACACAAAGAGACCAACAGATACATGGTCTAGGCTAGGAAGGCTGGGGACCAACAACTTAGGTTCCATACACCATTTATTTCATGGTATGACTTCTATGAGAGTTTAAAAATAGATTCTTACCTCGAAACAACTCAAGAACACTCCAATGGTGGTTACTCCATCTTTTCGTCCCTTCTCTCCTCCGACTCCTCAGTGGATGGTATAGAAGCACCCCACCACTTCCAGCTCTGAGGTCCTCAAAGCTTCAGGGGTAAACCTCGCTCGCTTGTTCACACAATTTCTCTCACAACCGAAAGAAGGGTTTCTCGGGTAATCTAGGAAAGAAGAGAGCTTCAGGTTTTTTCTAGAGAGAGAAGGAAAACAAACCCAAATTGGGGGAAATACTTCACACTGACAGCAGTCCTGTGGAGGGACAAGTCTGGGGGACAAGGGGGAGGTAGCAGCCCCCAAATCCTGACACTTGATTTTGTCATTCCCAAAAGGCTCTCCACATAAACGGGGATTTATAACAATTCTTCCATTACCCAATTTAAGCCAAAGTGACCAATATTAAGAATTAATTACCATTTCAAGCTTGATATTTATCAATATTTCTTATAATTCTAATTTATAAATTACGAGATGTTACAACCTCCCCTTCTTAAAGAAATTTCATCTCAAAATTTAAACGTACCTGATCAAAGAGGTGTGGGTACTTCTGTCGTATGTCCTCCTCCCTTTCCCAAGTGGCCTCTTCAACAGAATGGCTGTGCCACAAGACTTTCACCAAGGGGATCACCTTGTTCCTCAAAACTTGGTCTTTTCGGTCTAATACTTGCACCGGTCCTTCTTCATAAGAGAGATCCAACCTGAGATCTATTGGTTGTACGGATAACACATGAGAAGGGTCGGGTATGTACTTCCTCAACAATGATATATGGAACACATCGTGCAACCTCGATAAACCTGGGGCAGTGCTAACTGATAAGCCGTGCTCCTAACTTTCCTTATGATCTCAAAAGGTCTGATGTAACGAGAACTCAGCTTCCCCTTTCTGCCGAAACGCATAACACCCTTCCATGGAGATACTCTCAATAACACATGATCTCCCACATCAAACTCCAAGTCTCGTCGCCGGTTGTTTGCATAACTCTTCTACCTATCTTGAGCCTGCCTCAGCCTTTCCCGAATCATCTTGACTTTGTCCGTGGTGATCTGGACTATCTCAGGTCCCAACAACTTTCTTTCCCCTACCTCATCCCAACAAGTCGGGCTGCGACACCTCCTCCCATATAGAGCCTCATATGGTGCCATTCCAATGGAAGATTGGAAATTATTGTTGTATGCAAACTCAACCAAAGACAAGTGATCCTCCTAGCTACCTGAAAGATCTAACACACAAGCTCGGAGCATGTCCTCCAAAGTCTAGATGGTCCTTTCTGATTGCCCATCGATTTGGGGATGAAAAGTTGTACTGAATTTCAACACGGTCCCCATTGTCTCCTGCAATCTCCTCCAGAACTTCGAGGTAAATCTAAGATCTCTATCAGACACTACCGACACTGGCACACCATGCAACCAAACAATCTCATCAATATACAGCCGTGCATACCTATCCATCGAGAAGGTCATCTTGATAGGTAGGAAATGCGCAGACTTCGTCAGTCTGTCAACGATTACCCATATGGCTTCATTCCCCTTAGGGGATCGCGGCAAGCCTGTTACAAAGTCCATGGGTATGTGTTTCTATTTCTATTCCGGTATTGGCAAAGGTTGCAACAACCCCGCCGGTCTCTGGTGCTCAATCTTCACTTTTTGACACACCAAATATTTTGAAACAAAATCTGCCACATACCTTTTCATACCGTGCCACCAATAACTCTCACGCAGATCCCGGTACATCTTTGTGCTTCCCGGGTGCATCGTGTACTTAGAACTATAAGCTTCCTCAAGAATCTCTCTCCTCAAACTAGCATCATTAGAAATACACAGGCATTTCTCGTACATCAATACCCCATCCTCAGAAATCACGAAGTCTTTGTTTACCTTCTTAACGACTTCGTCCTGCAACTTTAACAACTGAGGATCCATTTTCTGAGCTTTCTAGATCATGTCTATCAATAAAGGTCGGAGTGTAAGATGGGCACGTAAGACTCTCTCAGTCTTCATTGATAGCTCCACCCTTGTAGGTAGCAGTTTTTGGAACAGACCAAGTTGTAATCCTTGTAAGTGTGCCACTCTTCCCGATGATTTCCTCTAAAGGGCATCCGCCACCACGTTGGCCTTTTCTGGATGGTAATTGATCGTGCATTCCTAGTCCTTAAGCAACTCCATCTACCTCCGTTGTCGAAGGTTCAACTCTTTCTGAGTAAAGAAGTATTTCAAACTCTGATGGTTCGTATAAATCTCTGTGGTTTCCCCATACAAATAATGTCGCCACAGCTTCAAGGCAAACACAATTGCCGCCAAATCCAAGTCATGAACTGGATAATTCTGCTCATGAGTTTTCAATTGCC
>JAUTBS010181939.1:0-19330 GCA_032361285.1 Aequorea victoria | reverse complement strand
GGCTTGTAACTTAAAACAGGGCGTACAATGTGCAGTGTAGGAACACTAAATATTATTACCATATGATAAATATTATGCAGTGTGGAATGGTTGCTAAAAGAATAATTTTATTTACTATAATTATATCTCATAACGAACTAATTTTTCGGGGCGTTACACAAGAGGTGCTTGATGAGTGGACGTAGACTAAGTTAAAGCCGAACCACTATAAATCCTGGTGTTAATCTCTTACTATATCCTCAATCTCTTGCTTATTTATGTACTTGTATATTTAGGTTGCAAGTATTTTTTTATTTTTAAATAAAGAGTTACTTAAAATTTGGACTTTTTAAAAGATCATATGCACCCCCCTCTAGGGTCGTCACATAATTAACAATATGTTTGGAAGATTTTCATGAAACAGCTGCACCACCTAGAATAAAGATATATCCCACTCGTGAATCTTGAGTCTTTTATATATGATATCTAGTTTGCATCAATGTACCCTTCTAGTACTGTTGGATATCTGATGTAGTGCAATCCCAAATGACGGGTGTACTGTAAATATTAAAGCACCCAGTATATAGCTTTCCAGTGGTTAGTTCTTGGATTACTCCTGTATTTACTCAGTTTGTTAATTGAGTAAGCTATATCTGACCTTGTATAACTCATCAAATACATCAAACTTTCCATTTTCGAGAATACTCGAACTTAGACACACATTCACCATTGTTCTTTGCTTGATGAATGTTTATATCCACAGGAGTCCTTGCCATATTTGTATTAAGCTTGTCAAATTTTTCAAAAACCTTGTCAATACAATGAGATTGAGGCAATACAAGTCCATTAGATATTTTAGAGATTTTTACTGCCAAAATAACAGTTGCAATGCCCATATCCTTCATGTCAAACTTTGAGTTCAACAGCCTCTTGGTAGACTTAATAATCATCCGCTAACTCCCAGGTATAATTCTGTAAGATAGAATCAATTTCACTCTTATTAGACTTCTTCCACAATGGACATTCAGGAGAGGTTACAACTTTCTTGAAGCTTTGAGACTTACTTTCCAACAGAAACGTTAGATAGTCTGAATCGAAAAAAGTAGATATGATAACCGTTTTGCTACGTCTAGGTTCTTTGTCTTATTATTTTTCTTGGTTTTGACTGCTTTTCATCAGCTATCTCCAATGTTCACTTAACCAAACTTGATTCATTTATGGATCTATACGAAAATACGTGTTTAAAGAGCGTCACATTTCTAGATTCCATGATTATGTTCTTGTGAATATCTGGTATACTAGATTTATGCACAAGGAATCGATATGCACTATTATTGTGTGCATAGCCAATGAACACACAGTCAATGGTTTTTGGTCCTATCCTAACTCGCTTAGGAAGAGGAACCGCTACTTTCGCAACACCCCCCACATTCGTATGTATCTATAGGATGGTTGGTGACCTTTTCATAGCTTATACGGGATCTTATCCACTTTCTTCCGTGGTACAATGTTCAGTATATAGTTAGCAGAAAAAATTAATTCTCCCCACATATTTTGTGGTAATTCATAACTAATCAACATAGTATTCGTCATTTTTTAAGGTACGATTCTTTCGCTCAACATCTCCATTCTACTAAGGTGGGTAAGGTGTAGTGGTTTGGTGAATTGTTCCATGTTGAGCACAAAACTCACCAAATGTTGTTTCATATTTACCACCACGATCACTTCGCAACACCTTAATCTTTTTGCTAAGTTAATTTTCAACTTCATTCTTGTAAAGAATGAATTTTTCGATGGCTTCATCCTTACTCTTTAACAAGTATACATAGAAATATTTCGTGTTATCATTGACAAAAGTAATAAAATACTTATTGTCTCCCCATATTTGTACGAACTTCAAATCACACACATCACTGTGAATTAGCTCTAATGGCTTGGTACTTCTTTCAACATAGTGGAAATAAGACTATGTAATCTTTGCTTCAACACATATTTTACACTTGTGTGTTTTATCAATATGGAAATCGGGTATATGGTCTAAATTAATTAATCTCCGCCTATAATCATAATTAACATAATATAATCTACCATGTCATAAAGTAGATGACTCAAGCAAGTAAGCAATATGGTTCTTCTCTTTATTCATAATTTTATTAGGGATTACAGTAAATACATTAAGCTTAAAGAGCCCATCAGCAATGTATCATTTCTCGACATAAACCACAGCCTTGGTTAGTACCACCTTGTCTGTCTCAAATACCATGAGGAAACTATGCTTGATGAGCAGAGATCCAGACACCAGATTCTTACGGATCAATAGAACATACTGGACATTATTCAATGTCAACTCTTTTGCCTGAAGTCATTTTCAGGATAATCTTGCCCTGACCCTCAACAATTGAGGTAGTCGAGTTCCTCATGTAGAGTTTCTCTCTCTCGGCAGCTTGTTGGAGGGTAGTAAACATCCTTCTATCCGAGCAGATGTGGCGAGATGTGGCGAGTGGCACCAGTGTCCACCCACCACTCCTTAGGGTTTGAACCCACTAGGTTCTCTTCTGATACAACTGCAGACAGGCTCATATCAGAGACATCTTTGAAGAGATTCTCCAGCTCTGTCATATGCACCTGAGCAGGTCGCCTATGAGGCTTCCTCTGCGGCTTCTTGCATTCCGAAACACGGTGACCTACCTTATCGCAGTTGAAACACTTGCCATCAAACTAGAACTTAGGTTTCTTGCCAATGCCGCTCCTAGGCCCCAAGCCTAGAGCCTCCAGCCTACTTCTGCTTTCTGCTCTACTTTTCTTTCTGCTTCTTAATATAGCCAGAACTTTGACCATGTTCAACAATATTTTCCTTGGTAGTATAAGAGCTTCCAGTCCCCTCCTATCCACCCTCCAGTTGTACTCCTCAATGCGAATTTTCACGATGAGATCATCAATGGTAATCTCCTTTCGCTCATGCTTGAGGTAGCTATTGAACTCCTTCCAGGAAGGGGGTAGCTTCTCAATAATAGCTGCTGACTAGAAGGATTCACTCAGAGTCATCCCTTTAGCGTGGATCTCCTGCAGGATTACCTGGATCTCTTGGGCTTGGCTCACCACAGCCTTAGAGTCCACCATCATATAATCCAAGAACCGGCCAATGACAAATTTCTTTGCCCCGGCATCCTCGGTCTTGTATTTTTTCTCCAAGGACTCCCACAGTTACTTGGATGTCGCTTTTAGGTAATACATATTATACAGTGCATCCTAGAGGCCATTTAAAACGTAGTTTCGGCAAAGAAAGTCTGAATGCTTCCATGCATTCTTCGCAGCCACCACTGTTCATCTTGAGCAAGAACAGGACCATCTTCTACTAAGAACTTCGCAAGGTTTAGTGTGGTGAGGTAGAACAACATATTCTATTGCCACCTCTTGAAATCTACACCCGTGGATTTCTCCGGTCTTTTAACATGGATGACCGGAACCGAAGGAATAGCCGAGGGGATCGGTGCAACAGTAGTCACCGTCAAAAGGGTAGGACCAACCAGCTCGGTTTTGCCGTTGCCACTGTCCATTCACATTTTCAGTTGCCATCGTTTTTGAAAATTTAAATCACAAGACAAATAAGAAATTTGATCTCTAAAAAGAAAAATAAATAAGAAAGCATAATTACCACTGACAGAAAATATTTTATTTTTCTTTTCAATTTCATAGAAACTGTTTTTAACACTTGCGTTCGGATGGAAACACTTGCATCCGGACGTTTTACTACAGAGGGGTCTGATATGCAAGTGCGTCCAGACGGGCTCCACCAGCATCCGAATGTTTTGGTCCAGAGAGTTTTTTTTTTTCGCTTTACAAAACAGTTGCTACCTCTGTTGTTAATATTATCAATTTTCAAAGTTATGAAAAATGTTTTCTTTATAAAAAATTAGTTGCTGATGGTCACTAGTTAAATCACAAACTGTTACATTAGAAACTGTTGCTACTTGTTTTAAAAATTAATTTAAAAAAAAAAAGGTCTCAAGCTTGTAGGAAAACAGTGCAAAAAAAAAAAAACAGATTCTGATATAATATCAATAATCGGAAAACTAGATTACAGATTATAGGTAACTTAAAAAACTGAAAATTGTAATAGAAAATTAAAATTGAAATATTAAAACGTCGAGGCCTGTGCATCACACAGTTTCTTTAAAACCGATTCGCCACCTCACCGTGAGTGTTTGAGAATTCATCCGGTATTTGTTTATCAAGATACAACGATTTTAACAGTTACAGCAACACTAATTACAACTGATATATCGAATTGAACTAATGCAGTACTCTCTCTCTCAAGAACGAAGAACACTCAAAAATTTTTTGAAAGAATTTGGAATTCAAAAGTTATCTACAAATTATGAGATAGTTTTTTTTTTTTTTTTGGAAGAAACTCTCCACATTCTCAAATGAATTTAGAATTTGATGGTGAAATGAATGGAAGAGATGAAGGCAAAAAAATGACCTTCTGATTGCCTATAAAAAACCCGGTTGCTTTTCAATTAAATTCAGATTGACAACACATTTAAGAGAGAGAGAGAGAGAGTAGGGTTTATATTTAAAGTAAGCAAACTGATGGCAATCACTTGTGGGTTTCGACTCTCACTCACCTGATAAAAAAATTTGGCCATTGAATTTTCTTGGTGGACAAATCCCGACAATTCATATGAGGTGAGAGGAATATGAAGGAAAAATGTCACATGAACATTCTTAAGATTTAATATAGGTGTGTTATCAATAATGACTTTGTGCTGGAAATAGAAGGATTAAAATTTAATTAAAATTAGAAAAAATCAGGATTAAATAAATGAAAATTTTATATTACTCACAATCCATTTTAACAGTAAAAAAGATACAGAGCCATTTTAATATGGTTCTTTAGAGTAGATTTCCACCTCTCATTGTATGTGACTCGTGCAACAGATTATGACGTCCTACCCTGCTGGACTCGACCTTTGCTTTTTCACAAGCGTGCACTGATAAATGTAGAGATGTCGGGAACAACTCATTTGATCATTTCAAACAGAACTAAGTAATATAGAAATTATTGTATATATTATACTGCATGTTTCGTCGTAAATATGTGCTACTGAAATATTTGATATTGAAACTAAGAAAACACATTGGACTGAGAGGAGGAACTAGAAAGGTATATCTCTAGGATCCATGCTAGACATGAGATATATACACACATCCATGCACAGTCAATAGCTATAAATAGAAATAGAAATAGAAATAATAAGTCTATAGAAATAATAATATGTCAAAGTCTACCGCATCAAATGCCGTGGAAGGCAATCAGTAAATGACAGACATAAAATTTGTTCCTTAATACACTTATCGTTAAAATGGTTGAGATTACCATATCCCATTTGTTACAAAAATATCATAACATACAATTTATAAATTTGTATATTGAAATAGAAGTATTAAAATCTCAACTCTGTCCATAGCTGGCAGTCACACTGAGTGTTGATTAGTTTTATTTACAACAAATAACTGAAACAAGAATGTAAGGAAGAAGATAAATATAAAGAATTGTTTTCTTTAGTTGTTACAAGAAGTTTTGGTTAACTTGTACATGGACCATGCCGCGTGCTATATAATATGCTCACTTATCGGTTCGTTATGTGAGTTCAAGTCTCAACTCTGCCAGCTATAGCTTCCTTTTCACTATTCACCTCTTAACAATTGTAAAAAATAAAAATGAATTGTTGTCTACTTTTTTTTTTAGGATGCTAAGATACAAATTCGATATGATTCGGATACAACGATGTAACAAAATTTAAAAAAAAAAAAAAATTAAGATACAGATATGATTAGTTTACGTTTGTAAAAGATATTGTTTTTACAATTGTTAGCACTGTATTATTCATAAGAATAAAATCAAAATAAAAAATTTATTTATTTTGTTGTTACTATCAAACATCTTATATATGCCAAGTAAGCATAATATTATGATGGAATGTTAAAAGCAATCAGTAGTCAACAATAAATCATGTATTAATCACATATTAGAGTTAACATAGTAGAACATTTACAAGATAAAAAATAAATGCTAACAAATAAAAGCGTATCCCTCGTATCTCCACGTATTCCAGCTATATTCAAGAAATTTGAAAATTATTGAATACTAAATTGGCGTATCCGATATATATCTAACTATATCGAGCACGTTTTCATATCCAATACGTATCCATATCCAATATTCATACGGGCCTATTTTGAGGTATTCAAGCTTCACAGTTCACTTCGGCACAATCTAATTCTAATATACTTATTTTGCAGTGGAGATCATGATATGTGTGTGCCATTCACTGGGTCAGAAGCATGGACCAAATCACTTGGTTATAGTGTTGTAGACGAATGGAGGCCTTGGCTATCTGACAGTGGTGTTGCTGGGTATTTCTTTACACTTTACTCACTGCATTTGTTTCCCTGCTCTATCAAAGCACTAATTAATAGTTCTTTTTTTCCTTTTGTACAACCTACAACATCAGTCTATTTTCTTTCCCCTCTTTATTTTATTTTTATTTCGTTTTCTTAGTTTCAGATCAATTTATTAATTATTTTTGGGGCTCCTATTCTGAAGTGATGTTTTTATGATCAATTTCTTATTTAGTTTTTGGGTCTCCTTTTTTAAAGTGATAATTTTGTGGAAATCCGTTACATAACTTTTTTGTGGGATGAGAAATAGTGGTTCCCTTGCCAATAGATGTTTATGGTTTTGTACAGTTTTGGGTTATATATATATATATATATATGAATACTAGTGTATCCTTATCTTGTGATCTCTATCATCACTAATGGAATATGTTTATTGTCTTCAATCTTGAACATGGTCTTCCTAAGGTGATATTTATGGTGGCAAAATTTCCTCTAAATAGTTTATTTTTGTATTTTCTGAACTTTTGTTGTATTCGAATTTTTTTGCTTTTTGGATTTCTCTCGTAATCTGTAATTTTTTTTTACCAATGTTGAAAGATGTTTTACTAAAGATGAAAATAAGTTGCATTTTCACTGAAAACAATGTTGTCTTTTCTGATTTATATATATTTTTTTTTTTTTCATTTTTTGGCCTAAATTTTTTATCTATTTGTTTTTTCGTGACGAGAGGTATCTAAAAAATATAAAAGTTTAAACTAAATTTGATTTTTTTAATCCTAAAAACGAAAAAAACTAATTAAAAAAGTGTTGACGAACACCATGATTGTGTTTCATATTAACTTTCATTACTTATTACAACAAGATTAATGAGCTCTGATGCACTTCTATGTTTTTACTTCACATTATTAATTCATTTGGAAAATGGGTTGATCTTTTATTTCAGGTTCCTCCAAGGATATGCTAATAATCTTACCTTTCTCACCATCAAGGTTTGTATACAAGGACTTTGATTTTGTTTTGTTATTTTTACAAAACAAAGTGGATTGTATTTTGTGTAATATGTTTCGGTACTAGATTTGTGTTGAGAATAGAAAATATAGATAAAACATAGAAAAGAAAATGAATGATATAGAGACTAATTTTCTTCTTTTATAGGTTGGGTTATGAAAATGAGAAAAAAATAAGTACATTAAAAAAATCCTTTTTCCTTTTGCTTAGTTACCCTTTGAAAAACTGAAGATACATACATAGAATAAAGTTTCCAAAATATACTTCATGTTTAAGGTGCATTTGGAATGCCTAGAAAGTAAGGTGTCGTTTGGTTGCAACTTCTGAAAATTATTTTTGAAAAAAATTTTCAAGTAATATGAGAAGAGAAAATACGTTTGGTTGTTAGAGTTCATAATTATTTTTTAGAGTAAAATTGTAAAAAGATGTTTGGTGATATTTTTAATTTTTTTTAATTAGAGGAAAAATATTTTTTTTTTCAGGGTTAGGTCGACTCATTATGAAATTGAGTCGACTCAGTGTTACACAGGGGAGATTGGGTCGACTTATTATGAAACTAGGTCGATCCAGTGTCATACAAGGAGAGTTGGGTTGACCTATGTTGAATCTGGGTTGATCCATGATACAGTGATTTTATTTCAAAAATTTTAAAAACGTCATTTTTCAATTCTCTAAAATCATTTAATTTTTAGTTTATTTTTTTCAAAATTTTCGAAAATTGGACTAAGTTTTTGTACTAAATGCTTTTTTATTTTTTTCGAACTAAAATTTTCGAAAAACAAAAAAAAAAAACTTCAAACCAGACGGCACCTAAGTTTTTTTTCTTTGGCTCTTTTATTTTGTATAAAAAAATGTGAAACTTTAAAAGAACTAAATTATTTGGGATAATGTATTTTTTGGCTTCTAAGTTTGTTTGGAATGCAATTTTTTTTGCTTTTTGTTAAGATGTTTAATTTACCTTTATTTTTGGCTTTTAAAATTGTTTGGGATGTCAATAGACTTTTTTTGATTTTTTTTTAGGAGAGTTTTTTTTTTTTCTTTTTTTCTTCTGCCTTTCTTTCTTTATGTTGAGAGCAGCATTATCATTTTGTACAATAATTTTTAAGCTTGTTTGTTATGAGAATAAGTATTTTATCTTTAAATAGAAGCCTTTCTTGGCTAAATTGCTTATGACTAACTAATATACAATAGATTGTTTTCCGATTTTTGGTTATTTATAATCAAGCAATCAATCATGTGGTGCAGGGAGCAGGACACACAGTACCTGAATACAAGCCAAGAGAATCACTCGACTTTTATAGCCGTTGGATAGATGGAAGGCCGATATGATAGAGATTTCAACAAATGTCTATAATATTGAGAAAAATGACTAGCAGCCTGTAGTCTCCCAAATTTTAAGTCTCTTACATCCATTTCCCTTTTTTGCTCACCGATATGTCACCTTTTTATATACGCCCCGTTTGTGATACTATTTTCTGTTTTATTTTGTTGTGTTTGGACTTTTTTTTTTTGTTAAAATTATTTACTTTTTCGAATCGTCTCAATCAGAATAATTGGAAATAAAAAATATTTGATCAAAATATATAATTTTTTCAATAAGGCTCTGTTTGTTTTGATGAAAAATATTTTTTTAAAAATATTTTATACATTTTTTGGTGTTTGGTACAACAGAAAATTTAAATCAATGAAAAATATTTGGTACATTTTCTGATGTTTGATTTCTTTTGTTCTATTTTTAACAAGCAAAAAATACTAATGATTTTTTGTACGAACCAAATAACAAAAAATACTTTTTAGAAAATATTTTCATGTCGCAACTAAATATAGAAAAATAAGTTATTTTCTGTAATAAAAAAAATTCGTAACGAAACAAACGGAGACTAATAGTTGAGATAATTTGATTGTAGGTAGCGGACGGTTTTTTTTATATGTCATGGTATGAATATAAACTTACCAAACAAAGCTTATAAAATTAACTACTACGTATTCAGCTAGTTAAAAACTTATTTAAGCCTGACACTTTACATTAATCAAGACAAATCTAAATACAAATGACAGGTATTTGATGAAGTTAAAATTATGAATTTATAAATTATAATTAAAAATAATTAATTATAATTTCAAGTTGAAGTTATAAGTATTTATTAAATTATAAAGGCATAATTTTAAGTAGTAAAATTTATATTTGTTAATTTAAATTAGAAATTACAAATAAAAAATTATAAGCACATTTATTTAAAATTTTAGTTTTTTACGAAGTTATAAGTTAAAAATTAAGAAATAACGTGAAAGAAACAACTCTATTGATTGCAGTGAGATTGAGATTGAAAGCAAATAACAATTTTGTTATCTTTAATGAATTTTTTTTAAATTAAATTTTCTTACTTCTTCATCAGTTCGTGTTGAAAGGAGTAATCGAAAATGTAAAATATAAAACACACTTCAAAAAAGACAAAAATAATTAAAATAAATTAATTTTCTTTTTATTTATTTTTTGTCTTTAGTAAACAACTTCAAATATGATCTATTTTTATTTTTCTAATTTTCTATTCATAATGAACACAAAAATAAGTAAGGTAGGAAAAGTTGGTAAGTTATTACTTTGAAAGTCATATACAACCACATAAAAAAAATAAGTTATTAAACTACTTATCTTATTTTTTTGAATTTTTAATTAAAAAAAAAAACTAAAAAGACCAATCAAATCAACTGAAACAATAAACCAATAAAGTTAAAAATAGACGGTCTAGGTAAAAGTTAGAGTTAAAAAAAAATATTCAAATCATGGCATCATTTTCGCTCACAAGACTCGTCACTTACAAAAGAAATGTGAAAACTAGTTCAGTCAAACCGAGGATGAGAGTCCGCTTTGTTGTCCCGAAAATCAATCCAAAATGGGGTGAATGTGTTATTTTGGCAAACTTAAAAACTTTTCGAAAACTCTTCTTAATGCGGAATAAAAAATCAGTAGCTAAAATGAATTACTGAAAGTAAAGAGTTTAAGGGAGAAGAAGATACAACCGATTTATAGTGGTTCGGTCCTTCTGACCTACGTCCACTCCCTAAGCACATTGGGAGTTATAATCCACTAAAACGGATTCTTTGGTGGGTGAATCGAAGTCTCGTACAAACGGATTCTTCAGATGGTGAAAGGAAATCACTTACAGATTCTTCAAAGGGTGAATCGGAACCACCTTCTTTTAGGCAAAGAGAAGCCAAAAATTTAGTAAAAGATAGTGTATAGGATTTTTCTTTTGTATGAGCTGAATACAACAAATGATAGCTCACTTACAATAAATGATCACTCACTCTTAGATAGAATTAAAATTAATACAGTGAGTAATGATAAAAGACTTGAAAGAAATAGAGCAATAAATGCTTGAGTAAGTATTTCTGGTTTTTGCTTTGCTTCAGAGAATATTGAATGTCTTCTTACTTTTGAAGCTTCAAACTTTAATCTTTGTATAGCTCAAGACAGTAGAGAGCCGTTGAAAGCTTCTGGTGGTGCATTAAATGCTGAAAACTAGCCGTCGGAGAGTTTCAGCGTTTTGAAATCCTACGCCAGTGTCGACACAATGTGTCCTGGTGTCGACATATTTGTCTTCTGGTAGCTGAGGGGTCGACCCAAGTGGCTTAGGTGTCGACACTTATGTATCTCAGAGATCAGAAATGTTGGTGCTCTCTGGAATAACCAAGGGGTCGACACTTAATTTAGTGGGTGTCGACACTTGCTTTAGTGGAACTTAGATGTCGACTCATTTGAATGAGGTGTCGACACTTCCTTCATAAATTTTCATTCCAGAAATATTGGTGCTCACTGGAAGGGCTTGGGGATCGACACTTACTAGAAAGGTGTCGACTCAACTTGTGAGCTTCAACAAACTGACATCAAATTCGACTTTGTGTCGACTCATTTTATGCTGGTGTCGACTCAAATAACATTGAATAGAGATTTTCAAAGTCTTGATTATCCTTGAAAGCTGTTATGAAGGCTGATGAACAACTGATATATAGAGCATTATTTAGCTTGATTTTAGTGCCTTTAAATTCTGAAAATAACATCTTATTACACATTCAAACATTAGTAATCATCAGATCAATTGTTGGTATATGTCAAAATTAAAGATAGTACTTGATTGAATAATCATTGGGCTAACAATTTTCATCGCCTCAATGTCCAAGAAAAGGGTGCGGGTAAAACCCGACTTAAGAGAAATGTTGAGATTTCCATCGCCTCAATATTTTGGGATTTCCTCGGAAGATCTTGGAGAGAGAAAAAAGGGTGCGGATGAAACTTGTCTTATCCATTGAGATTTCCATTGCCTAAAATGAAAAAAGGGGGTGCGGGTGTAAACCTGGCTTATACGTTGAGATTTTCATCGCCTCAACATTAGAAAAGGGTGCGGGTGTGAACCCGACTTAAACTGAAAATAAAAATATTGAGATTCACATCGCCTCAAGGTTTAAGAAAAGGGGGCGGGTAAAACCCGACTTAAGAGAAACGTTGAGATTTTCACCGCCTCAATATCTTAGGATTTCCTCGAAAGATCTCAGAGAGAGAAAAAAGGGGTGCGGGTGAAACCCGATTTATCTGTTGAGATTTTCGTCGTCTCAATGGCAGAAAAGGGGTGCAGGTGTAAACCCAACTTATACGTTAAGATTTTCATTGCCTCAACATCAGAAAAGGGTGTGGGTGTAAGCCCGGCTTAAACCAAAAAAAGAAATATTGAGATTTCTATCGCCTCAACGTCAAAGGAACTCGGAATTTCCTTGGAAGATATCAGGTCAGGGAAGAAGGGATGCGGTTGAAACCGACTTATCTGTTGAGATTTCTGTCGCCTCAGCGGCAGAAAAGGGGTGAGGGTGTAAACCCAGCTTAAACTGAAAAAAGAAATGTTGAGATTTCTATCGCCTCAACATCAAAGGAACTTGGGATTCTTTCAGAAAATCCCGAGTGAGAGAAGAAGGGGTGCGGGTGAAACCTGGCTTAAACGAAAAGAAAAGATCGAGCCTCGGCTCAACGACTACAAATCTCAGGACAACCTCGGAGGGTCCCGAGCAAGAGAAAAAGAGACGCAAGTAATGAAATCTGGCTCAAAACAAAAGAAATGGTTGGGCCTCGCCCAACGACTACAAAACTCGGGACAACCTCGAGAGGTCCCGAGCCAGAGAAAAAGAGGCACAAGTAATGAAACCCGGCTCCAAAAAGCTCGGGACAACCTCAGGGGATCCCGAGAAAGAAAAAAAGGCATGAGTAATGAAACTCAGCTAAAAAAAGAAAAGGTCGGAGCCTCGGCCCAACGACGATAAAGCTCGGGACAACCTCAGGAGATCTCATGAGAGAGAAAAAGAGTCACGAGTGATGAAATTTGGCTCAAAATAAAAGAAAATGTTAGGCCTTGGCCCAACGATGACAAAGCTCAGGATAATCTCGGTGTGTCTCGGGAGAGAAAAAAAGAGGCATGGGTGATGAAACTCGACTAAAAAAAAGGAAATGATAAAATCTATACTAATCAATCAAAATCAAACATAAAAAATAAAAATATGTAATGTTACAGGGTGTTTGTCCTAAAGGAAAAGTTCTAAGAAATTAGATGCAATAAAAATGAGGCTGGTAGTCCAGTAACCGGGTACCTTCTGAATAGAGTCAAGAATATACCTCTTATGCTAGGTATGTGCAAGGCATGGTCAAACGGTATGCAATAACTCCTTTTTCCATATCCAAAGGGGCATACGGCCTGAAGGCTTGCATACTTTCCCCACATAGCTCCGAGATAGTAAACTATCGGGGTGAAGGGTAGGCTAAGTAGTTGGCTTCTTTTATTTTCTCATTTTCTCTTTTATTTTGGAAAACTAACTGTCAAAATGGAAGAAAAGAGATACAAAATAATGCAATGCAATGCTAATACAAATGAAAAACATCAGACAAGAACATTGAAGTGTTTTTCAAGTTTAGCTCGCTTTCTTAAGTAGTCCCCAGTGGATTCGCCACTATGAGGAACCTTCTCGAAAAATACAC
This sequence comes from Aequorea victoria, assembly GCA_032361285.1. Classification (NCBI taxonomy): domain Eukaryota; kingdom Metazoa; phylum Cnidaria; class Hydrozoa; order Leptothecata; family Aequoreidae; genus Aequorea; species Aequorea victoria. The sequence goes on along the minus strand of JAUTBS010181939.1, from coordinate 5,919 downwards.
CGTCCTCCTCTTTTTGTTTTGTTTTAAAACACTCTTGATTTTAAGTTTTTAAAAGGAAAAATGGGTTTTTGTATTTTTGAAAAGAGAGGCCCCCAAATGCGTCCGTGTTAAAGGCCGAACAATTGGAGTCGCAACTTGATTTTTAATGATAAACCAAGAAAACAAAAAACTCAAGGTACTAGTCTGTTGTTACCAGAGATAATGGTTCGGGAGCTAGGGTACAAGAATGGAAGGTGTTAGCCACCCCTCTCGCCCGACCAAAAGGTCGGCCTCTACTTAACCACTTCTTAGTTCTTGTCTTTAATTTTTCAAAAAGTAACATATATAGAATGGAGGTTACAGACAGATCAAGAAAAGTCAAACAATGAAATAAATCCTAACATAAAACTGAAGGTTTTATATGCATGATTGCATTTAATTACATGTTAAAGGGGAGATGACATCATATCAGTATGCTTTTACAGAAATAAAATGAATACGAAGGCATGCTGTCACTGTAAAAATATGTAAATGCCTACTGGAAAGCCACTAGTTTTTTAAGAGGTGGCACACGCCACCTCTAAACCTGGCGCACGCCACTTGACATGGCGCACGCCACCTCTGAACTTTCTGAAAATGGTGCGCATTACTATGGCAGAGTGAGCTTGACACTTTTGAGAACCAAAATGGGGTACTATTTAGGAAAAATAGTGTGTTTATGTGCGAGGTGTTTTAATAATTAGAAGGAAACACAAAATATGGCATCTCATATAGTAAGTCTTCAACACATGGCCTAAAAACCTATGTTTCATGCATCTTTGTATCGGACATATGTATATAAGAACCTAATAACTACTACGTCATACTTCTCTAGAAATAGAAAGAAAAGATGTTAGACAAAAATAAAAATAGAATCGGGGAGAATGAGGCCAATGACCTATTTCTCTCCTTTATGGATGAAAATCAAATAAAAGAAGATAAACTCATCGGAAATCTTGATTGACGCGAAAGTTTCAGGTGAAGTCGCAGTTGGTATTCGGTAGCCTCCTCAAGCGCAACACGTCTTATCTTAGGAAATTCTTCGTATAGCCTTGAGTCGTTGGAACTAGGTCGGTGTAGGAGAACTCGGATAAGGTATATGTTTGTGTTTTGGTAGAGTATAAGTGTTGGTATTATTTCAATTCAATTCTTAATTCATTGAATTCACCAATTTCTGAATAAAAATCATTACCCTTGGATTCAATACTAATTCATTACCCAAGAAAGGCTGGGGTATGGGTTATGTTTGAAGAGGTTTGGGTGAGGAAGCTGGCCAATGGCAGAAGCTTCCTCTCAAGGTGGCACGCGACACCTTGAACATAGCGCGCGTCGGGAGGTATATGCTGAGCACTTGGTTGAACTAATGCGCGCCACTTTGAGATGGGGTGTTAAAGTTCATGAAAAAGGATAGTGTGCATCACTTTGAGGTGGCGCACGCCTGGTTCAAAAAGAGGTAGTGTGCGCCACTTTGAGGTGGCACGCGCCTGTTTCGAAAAGGTACACCAAGGGTATTTTTGGTATTTTTGGGTATTTGGGGTATATTGTGGTATTCCTTGGACTCTCGGGCTCGTACGGAGTTCCCTTAAACGCGATTTATGCATATAGTCATCATCAGAGGCAAACCGGATAAGCCTAATGCGTGCGTTAGTCAAAATTAGGGTGTCTATAATTACACGTATTTATTGATAGTATTTTCTAAGATGCTCTGCATTCCAAGCATGTGGAAGAGCCTTTCCATTTGTGTCTTTTAGTCGGTACATACCAGGTCAGACACGGTCTTCAACTTGGTTGGGTCCCTCCCAACTCGGCCCTAGCTTCCATTTTCGAGAATCCTTGGTTTCAAGTGATACCTTTCGAAGGTCCAAGTCTCCTACTCTAGACTTTCTTCTCCTGATGTTGTTTCTATAGTACTTCTTCACCCATTGCTAATAGATGGTTGTTCAGAGGATTGAGGCTTCTCAGATCTCATCTATCTCATCTATCTCATCTAAGCTTTCTCTGAGGGCTTTATCATTAACATTTTTTTTGAACTCGGTGGTTTGATGGCTGACCAAACCAATCTCAACTAGGATGAAAGCTTCACTCCTAAAGGCGAGCATAAAAGTGGTCTCACCTGTCAGTGTATGTACAGTCATTCAATATGCCCACAAAATACTCAAAAGTTCCTTGACCCATAGATCCTTTGCTGCTTCTAATTTGGTCTTGATAATCTTCAAGATTGTTCTGTTGATTACCTCGACCTGACTGTTGGCTTGAGGATGGATTGGGGATGAGTAATAATTTTGGATGCCTAGACATCCACATAATTCTATAAATCATTTGTTGTGAAACTGCTTGCCATTGTCTGTTATAATACTCTTTGGGATTTTAAATTAGCATATTATGGACTTCCAAACAACGTCTATGGCCTTCTGCTCAGTGTTTTTTCCATGGACTACTTCTACCCACTTGGTGAAGTAGTCGATCGTCACTATTGCAAACTTTGCCTGCCCTCTTCTAGTCAGAAATGGTCCCACTATATCAATTCCTAACTGGGCCAATGGCCTGGGGTAGTGATTACTATCATCTCTTCCAACGGTTGTCTTGGGATGGTCACGAACCTTTGACACTTGTCACACTTCTTGATGAACTCTTTTACATCCTTTTATTTTGTAGACCAATAGTATCCAACCCTCAAGATCTTGCCTAATAATGCCCGATCGCCTAAATGATTACCACATGTCTCCTCGTGCATCTCCCTCATAACATAATAGAACCTTTTCTTAGAGATACAATGTAGTTTTGGTACCGAAAAACTGCATTTATAAAGAGTGTCATCAATTAGTACGTACTTACTTGCTCGGTACATTAACTTCCTCGCCTCAACTCAATCAGTCGGGAGTTGATTATTCTACAAGTAGTTGACAATGTCTTCTGCCCAGACCACACACATTTATGCTAGGTCGACCATTGTACTTTGAGTTTTTTCATGACTCGTGCTTGGATGGGTCAGGTATTCAATAAGTATTACCTAACATATCTTCCCCTCAGGACCTGATGCCAGTCGAGCAAGATCATCGGCTCTTTGGTTATTTTTCCTTGGAACTCTTTCTAATAGGAATTTATCAAATTTACCTTTCAACTCCTCTATGATCTTTTAGTATGTTTTCATTCACTCTTCTCAAGTTTTAAAATCTCTCTTGACTTGGCCGACTACCAGTTGAGAGCAATTAAAGATTCTAATCGGCCTTGCACCTATATCTCATGCCAATTTAAGCCCGACAATGACTGCTTCATACTTGGCTTTGTTATTTGTAGCTCTAAACCAAAAGTGCATGGTATATTTTAGAGCATCGCCTTTTGGGGAGATGAGGATAAGACCAACACCACTGGTTGACTGATTTGTGGACCCATCGACATTGATTGTCCATAATTGTCTACTATCAATGTCTAGCTCTTCCTCAACCCGAATCTTGGTCTCTAGTTGACTCTTCAGCTACTCCTTTGAGTTGGTGACTTCTTCTGGTATGATGAACTCAGCCAGGAAGTCGGCCACTACCTGCCCTTTTATTGCTAGTCAGGGTCGGTATTGGACATCGAACTCCCCTAGCTCTATTGACCACTGTGCCAACCATCCGGAAGCATCTGACATTTGCAGTATCTGTCTCAAAGGCAGATTTGTTAACATGGCAATGATATGAGCTTGGAAGTATGGGCATAGCCTCTATGCCAAAGTGACCAAAGGAAAAGCTAACTTCTCCATCATCGGGTACCTAGATTCTGCTCCTTGAAAAAACTCAGCTAACATACAAGACAGGCTTCTGGACTCTTGCATGATCATGTACTAAGGCCGAGCTCACAGTTGTTTTTGTGCCTAGGTAAGCCTTCAAAGCGGAGGAGAGACTAGGTAAGCCTTCAAAGTAGCAAATGCCTTCTCACAATCCTCGGTCCACGCAGAAGCCTTCTTGAAAATATTGAAGAAGGGCATACATCGGTCGATTGCCTTCGAAATGAATCGATTCAAGGCTACTACTTGTCCGGAAAACTTTTAGACTTCTTTAATGGTTTTGGGGGGTTGCATCTCCAAGACTACTCTAACCTTCTCTGGATTCGCTTCGATACCCCTCTGGCTAGCCATAAAGCCAAGGAATCTTCCCCTGACACACCGAATGAACATTTAGCTAGATTTAACTTCATATTAAACATGAGGTTCAGCAGGAAGAATGATGGTTAGCCAGAGGGGAAGAATGATGCCAGTTCTTCCTGCTCTTGGTTAGCATATCGTCGACATAAATTTTGACATTTTGACCGATCTGATACTTAAACATGAGGTTCACCAGACGTTGGTATGTAGTCCCAACATTCTTGAGGCCAAATGGCATCACCTTGTAGCATTATATTCCTCGGTTAGTGATAAATGATGTTTCTCCTGATCAACTTCATTTATAAGAATTTAGTTGTACCCTAAGAACACATCAGTAAAACTGAGTAGTTCATGCCCACTGGTTGAGTCCAGCAACTGATCGATTTTTGGAAGGGGTAGCTATATTTTGGGTATGCTTTTTCGTTTGATTTTTTCACCTGAATGACGTTAGGTAACTAATCTGAATAGTGCACCTCTCAGATGAATCTAGCCTTTATCAATTTGTCAACTTCCACTACAATGGCTTTGTTTATTTCTTTGGCGAAAACCCATTGTATCTGTTTGACTGGCTTATAGAGTCAATCAACATAGAGATGATGTGAAATTATGTCAGGACTGATCCCTAGCATTTCTTCGTGTGTCCAAGCAAAGACTGACATGTGCTTCTTCAAGAATTGAACAAGATCCATTTAGAATTTAGGGGTCAGGGTTGATCCGATATGAACCTCCCAGTCTGGTTGATCCTCGTCTATGCTTACTTTAACCAGCTCCTCTGCTTGCAGTGTCCAAATTCATCATTTTCTTCAATTTTGGCTTCTTGAGAGAGGTTGCATAGCACTCTCTTGATGTCGTCTCATCAGCTCTCAAATTTTCTACCCCATGGTCGGTCGGGTACTTGATCAATGAGTGGTATGTTGATGTCACTGCCATTAATTGATTGAGGGCCATTCTTCCTAGGATCATGTTGTAAGATGACGGACAATCTACCACCACTAGGAAGTTGATTATTTTAGTTATCTTCTTGGGGCTAGAGATGATAGTGAAGGAAAGATCGATAGACCCCATCGACTGTACCTTCTCTCTAGTAAACCCGACCAGAGGTGACTTAACCAGATACAACATGTCTATGCCTATGTTGAGCTGATCGAAGGTATTTAAAAATAGGATATCAGTAGAACTATGTACCTTGTAATTGTCGACGGCCATGGTCAAGACCAGGGGATCGTCATGGGACTGTTGCCCACCGCGAGCATCATTGTTCGAGAAGGTGATGACTTTATCTGTCTTATCAGCTTTACTCGGTCGGTTGGTCATATAAACATCGTGCGTCCCCTTTGTTCTCAATCTCCTAGAATGAGTCATTCTGTACGAGCTACTTTTCCTCTTCCGATGAAACATTCGAAGATGACCCTGACCACTCCTGGCATATTCCCATCTTTATCTTTGTCAGCTGGTGGGGGTCTATCTTGTTCACGTCTCGGTTCCTCCTTGTTTTGCCAACTAGCCAAAAATTGGCTCAACCTTTCCCAATGGATCAATGCCTCAATATGTGTGGGGACCCGCCCTCCCGTCGCCCCGCGGCCCGGGGGGAGGGTGGTTTTTCTACCAAAATGCGCGCCCTGCGATGGGTCTGAGGGCCGCGCGGGTTTTTTAGAGTCGCCACTTGGTTTTAGGAAAACCAAGAAACCAAAAAGTGGGCCGTTTTTCAAGGTAAACCAGCCCGTCATTACCAGAGATCTTGGTTCGGGAGCCGGGGTACGAAAGGGGAAGGTGTTAGG
>JAUTBS010181828.1:0-11939 GCA_032361285.1 Aequorea victoria | reverse complement strand
CCAAGTGGCGCACGCCACCTTTGAGGATGCCTTCAGCCCTAAGACACCTCCTCCCACGTTTTTCTATAAATAGGACCTCCCCCCTCACTATTTCATAATCCCTCACCACTCTGAAAAAGCTTTGATAATCCCTCTCTGCCCCAGAAAAGCCTTCGAATCCCTCTCTGAGTAGAAAACCCTGATTTTCGACAAATTATGCCCCGAACCTATACTTTCCAACCCGAACCCCTTTCAAAAGAGTTCTCTGGGCATAAAAATTTTGCCAAAATCACTCATATACAACCCGAACCCTTACCTAACTTCAGATTCTTTGCATTGGAAGGACTCCGAAGGCTCAAAGACCGCGTGAAAGGACTCTCCAGAGACGTGCTGTACGTGAGGAAAAGCTACAGGAACTGTTTGAAACTTTGCCCATCTTCCGGGATATATGGTAAGTTTCTATTTTACTCCATCTATTTTCATATATCCATGTAGTCTATCTTTAAAAACTTCTCTCTTTTGGTAAAAAAATGGGAGAAGAGGCTGTTGGCCTCCTTCTCCCAGATTTTTCTTTCTTTCTTTTAATAATTATCCAAGCATGTTTTCTTTTAGCTCTTTTCTTTCTTCATTTTTAGTCTTTTCGTAGAATTGCATGCTAGTTTTTTTTTTTCTTCGTGTTTAGTCATTTCCTTTCTTTTTTAGATTGCATATTTTCCCGCTTTTAAAACAACATGCCTTCTATGCATCAACTGCGCTGTTGTGCTACCATCTCCCTATCTAACATGCCTAAAGTGAAAGTATGCATAGAAAGCCTTAGTTTTAGGTTAGGTTTTACTTTCTTGTTTGCTTTTGCATGTTCTCCCTTTAACCCCCTTTCTATATGTGTTGCTTTCGATAAATTTAAGACAAGAATTGAATGGAACGGTTAAGTAGAGGCCGATCCCCGGATCGGGCGAGAAGGGTGCATAACACCTTCTCCTTTTGTACCCCGGCTCCCGAACCAAGATTTCTGGTAATGACGGGCTGGTTTACCTTGAAAATGGTCCCTTTTTGGTTTCTTGGTTTTCCTAAAACCAAGTGGCGACTCTGAAAAAATCGCGCGGTTCTCAATCCACGGACGCACATTTTGGTGGAAAAAACCCCCTCTCCCTTTTTTCTTTCTCCCAAGAGGGGCGGAACGGGGAAGATGAGAGGGCGGGACCCCACACTTGGCGCGCGCCATTTTCCTCCACACGTGGCGCCACGCCACTTCCTCCCTCGCGCGCTGGGAAGTCCAAACCTTACCTTGCACGGCGCCACCTCACTCCTCGCGTGCCATGTCCATATGGCACCATGCCACTTCCCCAGAACCACATGGCGCTAGCCACGTGTCCACCTCCCACTTATCCAAAAGTTTATAAGTTTTGAAATTATAATTCCAAAATTTAGAGTCCGTCTCTGATGGTCTTTGAAACTTTTAAAGTCATTCTCGATCATTCTATCTTACCTACATGCCGAGCTTCATCCTCATACCTCAGGAATGTAAAGACGGTCCATCTCATGACCTTAAACTGAGTAATTTGGGTCCATCTCATGACCTAAAACTGATAGATTTTTGGGTCCATCCCATGATTCAAAAATTGAATAAACCAGTCCATCTCATGACCTTAAATTTAGTACCTTGGGTCCCACATGACTTTAAACTGAATAAATAGTCCAGCACGACTATAAACTGATTGCTCGCAATCCGACACGACTATAAACTGATTGCTCACAGTTTGACACGATTATAAACTAATTGCTCGTAGTCTAGAATAACTATAAACTATTGCTTGTAGTCTGGCATGACTATAAACTGATTGCTCGCAGCCCGGCACAACTATAAACTCATGCACGCGGTCCACTCATGACCTTAAAAGGATAGCGTTTCTTTTTATGTTTGTTTTGTTTTTGTTTGTCCTTTTTCTTTGGCCTGATGAACGGTTTAATCAAAAGGGACTGTCTATGATTCTTTGACATTCACTCACCCACGCGATGAGGCGAGAGTTTTGTCAAAGAGGGACAACTGTAGACACTCCAATTTTAACTAAACTGAACATCGGCTAGTTTCCACGAGCTTTTCGATGATGAATGTGTACATCATCCGCGCCCAAAGAGCTTCCATGTGAGTTCGAGAGTCTAAGGAATACTTCCCATGCATCCCGAAACACCGTGAAACACCTTGAAACACCTAAAATACCAAAAACACCCCTTGGTGCAACCAATCCAGCGATGTGCCACCTCTAAGTGGCGCACGCCACTTCCATCCAAACCGACCGACGCCACCTCAAAACTTAAGTGCTAGAGCCATGCCATAACTCTTTCATTGCACTAGCCCAAGCCATGTTAGAGCCCTAAAGCCACATCTATCCCTGGTGTGCGCCATCTCAAGTGGCGCGTACCAGCTTCCACATGGTGCACGCTACCTTAAGAGGAGACTTCGGCACCAAGTCAGCTCCTCACCCAAAACTCTATAAATAAGACCCTCCCCAAGCTAAATAAGAGAGTTCTATGAGCATTGAATCTCTACAGAACTTGTCTCAACTCATACACAACCTGAACCCCTGTCAAATTAAACAACTTAAGCTTAAGCTAATCCTGAAACTTCACTAAGATTAACCAGATTTAGAATCCTTGGCATTGGAAGGACACTGAAGGCTCGGAGACTATGTGGAAGGATTCCCAGGGATGCGTCATACGTGAAGAGAATTTGTGGAAATTGCTTGAAATTTCATTTTGCCCACAGGATATACGGTAAGCCTCCCTTTTTCTTATCTCTTTTAGTTTAATCTATTTTTTTTCTTCCCTTAAAAGTTCTTTCTATTCGGTAAAAGAGGAGAAAGAGGCCATTGGCCTCGTTCTCCCCGGTTATATTTTCTATTTTCGCTAAAGCATGTTTTTTTGCTTTCTAAAAACGTATGTATTTTTTGTTTCCCCTTACCTGTGTTTAGCTTTAGGAATGCATGAAATATGGGATTTAGATTATTTGTCGAAAATCCTATGTGAATTGCTATGTTTTCTATTTTCTTCATTACATAAAAACACCTACACCCAAGCACACTATTTTCCTTGAAAATAGTAGCCCCTTTTGGACCTCCTGGTGTCGAGCTCACTCTACCATAGTGACACGCGCCACTTCCAGATAGCCTAAAAGTGGTGCACACCATGTCCCAGTGGTACGCGGCAGGTTAGAGGTGGCGTGCGCCACCTCTACTAAAAACCAGTGGCTTTTTATTAACCTTTTTTTGTAATTTTATGTTTTAACAGTATGTTTTATATGCATCGACTGCACTGATATACTGCCATCTCCACCTTTGACATGCCTTTGAAGTGTAAGTATGCATAGAAAGACTTAATTTTAGGTTAAGTTTTGTTTCATTGTTTGCCTTTTTTAATGTTCTCTCTTTAATCCCCTTTTTGTATATTTTTCTTTTAATAAATTTAAGACAAGAACAAAAATGAATGGTTAAGTAGAGGCCGGTCTTCGAATCGGGTGAGAGGGGTGCCTAACACCTTTTCTTTTCGTACCCTAGCTCTTGAACCATTCTCTCTGCTAAGGAAAGACTAGTTCCCTTGAAAGCTTTTGGTTTATTAGTTTATTTGAAACCAAGTGGCGACTCCAAAACGTGCGCCATTTAACATGGACGCATATGTGGGAAAACCCATCCTTCCTTTCTCCTTGTGGTTCGTTCCGCATACACATTGCCATTTCATGTGAGGAACGAAGGAGGACGAGAAAGAAGAGGGTGGGTTCCTCACAGGTGATGAAACCTGGCTCAAAAAAATGATAGAGGTTAGGCAATGGCCTAACAACGTCAAAACCAGAAAAACCCACAGAGGGTCCTGGGAGAGAGAAAGTGAGACTCAGGTGATGAAACCTAGCTCAACAAAAACGATATAGGTTAGGCAACAACCTAATGGCAATAAAACTGGAAAAACCCACGGAGGGTCCTGGGAAAGAGAAAATGAGACTCGGGTGATGAAACCCGGCTTAACAAAATGACAGAGGTTAGGTAACGGCCTAACGGCGTCAAAAATGGAAAAATCCACAAAGGATCCCGAGAATGGGAAAACTAGACTCGGGTGATAAAACCCATCTCAACAAAACGACAGAGGTTAGATAACGGCGTAACGACATCAAAATTTGAAAAACCTAGGAATGGACCTGGGAAAGAGATAACGAGACTCGGGTGATGAAACCCGGCTCAACAAAATGACAGAGGTTAAGCAATGGCCTAACGGCGTCAAAACTAGAAAAATCCATAGAGGTTCCCGGGGGAGAGAAAGTGAGACTCGGGTGACGAAACCCGACTCAACGAAAAATGGCAGAGGTTGGGCAACGGCCTAACAGCGTCAAAACTGAGAAAAACCACAGAAGGTCCCGAGAAAGAGAAAATGAGACTCAAGTGCTGAAACCCAGCTCAACAAAATGACAAGGTTAGGAAATGGCCTAACGGCGTCAAAACTGGAAAAACCCACGGAGGGTCTCGGGAGAGAAAATGTGAGACTCGAGTGATAAAACCCGACTCAACGAAAACGACAGAGGTTAGGCAATGGCCTAATGATGTCAAAATTGGGAAAAGTCACGGAGGGTCCTGGAAAAGAGAAAACGAGACTCGGGTTATGAAACGCAGCTCAACAAAATGGCAAAGGTTATGCAACGGCCTAACGACGTCAAAATAGGAAAAATTAACGAAGGGTCCTCAGAAACAGAAAATGAGACTCGGGTGATGAAACCCAGCTCAACAAAATGATAGAGGTTAGGCAACAGCCTAACGGCATCAAAACTGGAAAAACCCCATGGAGGGTCCCGGGAAAGAGAAAATGAGATTCGGGTGATGAAACCCTGCTTAACAAAACGACAAAAGGTTAGGCAATGGCCTAAGGATGTCAAAACTAGAAAAAGCCACGGAGTGTCCCGGGGGAGAGAAAGTGAGACTCGGGTGATGAAACCCGACTCAAAAAGAAAGAAAAAGGCTACTCTAATCAATCAAAAGAAAAAACACAATATAAAAACACATAACCAATAACGGTATTTATCCTAGAGGGAAATTTCTAAGCTTACTAAATGCATATGAAAAGGCTTGGTAGTCCAGTAATTTGGTACCTTCTGAATAGGAATCAAGAATATACCTTCCTGACCAAGTAGTACCTGGCCAGGTCAAACAGTACGCAGTGACTCTGCCTTTATCCAAAGGGGCATAGGGCCAGAAGCGTTGCCTACTTCCCCCACATAGCTCTGAGATAGTAAACCGCTGAAGTGAAGGGTAGGTAAGCATTTGTCTTATTTTATTTTCTCATTTCTTTTTTTCTTTTGAAAAAAGTACCCAATGAAAAAGGGAGGAAAGGAGATGGAAAACTATGCATGCAATCCTAATACTAATGATAAATTTAAGACAAAAATAGTTGGAATATTTTTCAACTTTGGTTCACTTTTCAAAAGAATCCCCAGCAGAGTTGTCACTGTGAGGAATCCGTCTCTTTTTCATTCCGTTTAAGGAACAATCACGTGAAAAAGAGAAATTTTCCTCCAAATGCGTCTGTGTTAAAGGCTGCAAAATTGGAGTCGCCACTTGGTTTTTGGATAAACCAAGAAACCAAAAATTTTAAAGGGAATTAGTCCGTCCTTACTAGAAAAAATAGTTTGGGAGCTAGGGCATGAAAGGGAAAGGTGTTAGTGTTAGGCACCCCTCTTGCCCGATCCAAAGACCGACCTCTACTTAACCATTCTGTTTTATTCTTGTCTTAAATTTATCAAAAGCAACACATACAGAAAGGGGGTTGAAGAGAGAACATTAAAAGGCAAATAAAAAAATAAAACCTAACCTAAAACTAAGGCTTTCTATGCATACTTACACTTAAAGGCATGTCAGAATGGGAGATGGTAGCATATCGGTGCAGTTGATGCATATAAAAGCATACTGTTTAAGACAAAAAAAATAGAAAAAGCTACTGGAAGCCACTAATTTTGAACAGAGGTGGCGTGCGCCACCTCTAACATGGCGTGCATCACTAGTCTATGGCGGGCACCACTTCTGGGTCTTCTGATATGGTGCGCATCACTATGGGTTAGTGAGCTCGTCATTCAGAAGGCCGAAAGAGGCTACTATTTTTAGAAAATAGTGTGCTCGTGTGTGGGTGTGTTTTTATTTACAACAGAAAGAAATACAAAAGAAGGCATTTTAATAGAAATTCTAATAGGTATAAAATATACATAAAAGGCTACCAAAAGGGCTACTAGAAGCTACTGGTCTTCAAACAGAGGTGGCGTCCGCCACCTCATGACCTAGCACACCATATAGACATGGCGTGCACCACTTTTAGACTCTCTGAAAGTGGCGTGCGTCACTATGAGAGAGTGAGCTCAGCACCAGGAGGTTCAAAAGGTGCTATTGTTTTAAGAAAAATAGTGTGCTCATGTGTATATATTTTTATACGAAGAAGAAAAAGAAAAAGAAGACTATATATATTCTTAAAGCTAACAAAAAAGATAAGGAGAAGGGAAAATTAACATACTATTCTAACAACAATATTTAAAACATTCTTGGACAACTAATTGGAATAAAAGAAAGAAAATCGGGGATAACCAGACCAACTGCCTCTTCCTTCCCTTTTACGATAAAAAAAAAGTTTTGAAAGGAAGACAAAATGAATAAAAGAAAGAGATGAATAAAGGGAACCTACCGTATATCCCGGAAGCAAAGTAAAGTTTCAAGCAATTTTTGCAGCTTTTTCTCACGTACGGTACATCCTCGGAAAGCCTTCCTCGCGGTCTTCGAGCCTTCGAAGTCCTTCTAATGCAATGGAGTCTGAAGTTTTGGGTAGTTCGAAGTGAAGTTTTTGGAATCAGCTTAAGCATTAGTTATTAATTAGGCAACGGTTTAAGTTGGGGGGTCGGGATCGGCTCTCAATTCCACAGAGGTTTGGCACTCTTAGAATTGGGGATCTGTTTTGAGGTGGGGGGAGGATCTTAGTCATAGAATTTTTGGCGAGGAGCTGACTTAGTGTCGAAGTCTCCTCTCGACGTGGTGTGCGCCATGTTGAAGGAGGTGCGCACCACTCTGAGGTGGCGCACGCCAGGGGTAAAGGTGGCTTGGGGCTCTGACATTATTTTGGCTAGTGGCATGAAAAGTTGTGGCGTTGCGCTAAGGACTTGAGTTTTGATGTGGCGTGTGTTTTTCTGGATGGAAGTGGCGTGCACCACTTAGAGGTGGCGCAACGCTGGGTTGGCTACACCAAGGGGTGTTTTTGGTATTTTTTGTGTTTTGCATTATTTCAGGGTGTTTTTGGGATGCATTGGAGGATTCCTCGGACTCTTAGACTCGTACGGAAGCTCTTTCGACGCGGCGGATGTATACATTCATCATCGAAAAGTTTACAGGAACTGGCCGATGTTTGGTTTAGTTAAAATTGGGTTGTCTACAATGCTATACAAAGAAGTGAAAGTATATGTGTAGGCACCCCAATTTTGACTAAACCGAACATGGGCTAATTCCGTAAGCTTCTAATGATGCATGCATACATCAGGCGCTTCAAAGAAGCCTCCGTGCGAGTCCAATAGTCCAAAGAATACCCCAATAAATACCCCAAAACACCCCAAGATACCTTAAAACACCCAAAATACCAAAAACACCTATCGGTGCAGCCCAACCCAGCGTTGCGCCACCTCTAAGTGGCTCACGCCACTTCCCTCCAAAAACCACACGCCATTTAAAAATTTAAGCAACTTCTTTCCAACATAGCGCAACGCCATAACTTTCTATCCCACTAGCTCCGCCATGTCAGAGCCCTAAGCCATATTTACCCCTGGCGCACGCCACTTACTTCTAGTGCCACGCCACTTACACATGGTGCACACCAGTTTGAGAAAAGACTTTGGCTCCAAGTTAGCTTCTCGCCAAAAATCTATAAATAGAACCCTCGCACCTCATTTCAAAGGATAGAACCCCCAATTTTGAATACCAAACCTCTGCAAAATTGCTCCCACAACCGTATATTAGTCGAACCTGCGCGAAAATATAAATTAAAAGTATAAGCGATTCCCAAAACTTGAAACTAAGATTATCTAATTCAGAATCCCTGGCATTGGAAGGACTCGGAAGACTCGAAGACTGTAGGGAAGGCCTCCCGTGGATATACCGTATTTGAGGAGAAAAGCTTCGAAATTGCTTGAAACTTCACTTTTCTTCCGGGATATACGGTAAGTTCTTCTTTTCTCTTCTTTTTCCTTTTAGTTCATCTTTTCTTTTCTTAAAACTTTTTTTGTTTGGTAAAATGGGAGAAAGGGGCCGTTGGCCTCGTTTTCCTCGGTTTCTTTCTTTATTTTCATTTTTTGTCTAAGCACGTCTTCTTTTATTGGAACCGTATGTTAGCTTTCCTTTCCTTTCTTAGTCTTTTAGCCTTAAAGATACGTATAATGCTTTCTTTCCATTTTTTTTTGTATAAAAACACCCGCACCCAAATAACATATTGTTTTATAAAATAGTAGCCCATTTTGGGCCTCTAATTGTCGAGTTCACTCTTCCATAGTGACGCGCGCCATATCCAGAGAGCCCAGAAGTGGCGCACGCCATGTTCATGTGGCGCGTGCCAGGTTAGGTGGTGGCGTGCGCCACTTCTGTTTAAAAATTAGTGGCTTATAGTAGCCTTTCCAGTAATGTTTTCTGCATATTTTTTTGTGTGTTGGTCTTTCTATTGAAATACCATCTTTATGTGTTTCTTTCTGTATAAAAACTAACTTACACGTAAAGCGCACACTATTTTCTCAAAATAGTAGCCCCCTTTTGGGCCTCTGATTGTCGAGCTCATTTTTCCATAGTGATGCACGCCATTTTTAGAGGGCCCAAAAGTGGCTCACGCCATATCTTGGTGGCGCGCGCCAGGTATGAGGTGGCGTGCACCACCTTTGTTAAAACCAGTGGCTTCCATTAGCTTTTCCCTGTATCTTTTTATTTTAACACCATGTTCTATATGCATTAACTGCACTGGTATGTTGCCATCTCCCACTTGACATGCCTTTAAGTGTAAGTATGCATAGAAAACCTTAGTTTTAGGTTAGGTTTTATTTCCTTGTTTTCTTTTTAATATTCTCTCTTCAACCCCCCTTTCTGTATGTGTTGCTTTTAATAATTTTAAGACAAGAACAAACGAAACTGTTAAGTAAAGACCGGTCTTTGGATCAGGCGAGAGTGATGCCTAACACCTTCCCTTTTTGTACCCTAGCTGCTGAACCATCTTCTCTGGTAAGGACGGACTAGTCCCTTAAAAATTTTTGATTTCTTAGTTTATCTGAAAACCAAGTGTCGACTCCAATTGTGCGGCCTTTAACACGGACCCGTTTGGGGAAAAACATCTCTTTTTCACGTGTTCTTTTAAGAGCGAAGAAATAAAAAAGAACAGTTGAAACGTTTTTCAAGTTTGACTCACATTTTTTCGAGTCATAAAATTCAATTTTCTATAATCAATGCACACGCGCCAACCAGTTGTTGTGCGTGTGGGGACTAACTTGTCCTGGTCATTCTTCATGATAGTGATGCCCGACTTCTTCAGCATCACTTGGGTGGGACTAACCCACTTTCTATCCGAGATGGGGTAAATGATACCCGCATCTAGCAACTTCACCACCTCCTTCATTACCACCTCTTTCATGTTCGGATTAAGCCTTCTTTGCATTTTGCGAGAAGGCTTAGCATTTTCTTCACAATAGATGTGATGCATGCAAATAGAGGGACAATACCTTTAAGGTTGGCTACCGACCATCCTATGGCACCCTTATGCTATTTAAGAACAGTAAGTAACTGACTTTCGTGGTCCGACGACAAGTCAGAAGCTATGATAATCGGGAGGGTGTCATGGGGTCCAAGAAAAATGTACTTGAGTGATGCCGATAAAGGCTTCAACTCACGTTTCGTGGAACCTCCAAAGATGGGGGTACTGGTGCACTTGCCAATGGAGGCAATGGCTCCACTCTGGCTTTCCAAGGAGACCAGTCCGTAAGAGGTGGAGAGTTCAGTAAATAATTCACCTCCTCTACTGATTGGTCTATATCAAAATTGTCAAAGCCGTAGTGGGCAAGACAGGTTTCTAAAGGGTCATTGGCTAGAATGTACGGGGATGCCTCCTCAACTAACTCGTCAATGAAATTAATTGTAAAGCAATCATCTTCGTTCTTTGGGGCTTGTTGAGAGGCACTGAAAACATTCAGCCTCACCTTCATGTTGCCAAACGAGACATCCATAACTCCCGTTCTACAATTTATGCAAACATTAGTCGTGGCCAAGAAAGGCCGGCCAAGAATGACTGGAGTTTGTCTCTTTACACTTCGCACCGGTTCCATGTCAAGGACGATGAAGTCCGCAGGAAATAAAAAAATTTCAACCTTGACAAGGACATCCTCTATAACTCCACGGGGCACCTGAACTAATCTATCAGCTAATTGCAAAGTGACCGTGGTAAGCTTTAGTTCTCTTAGCCCGAACTTCTCGCAAATCGAATATGGAAGCAAGTTCACACTCGCTCTAAGATCGAGAAGTGCCCCATCTATGGAATGATTCCCTATAATGCAAGGAATAGTAGGAGTCCCGGGGTCTTTCATTTTAGGTGGCATCAGACATTGGAGAATGGAACTCACTTATTCAGTGAGTAAGATCTTCTTTGTCACATAATTTCGGGACTTGCGCTTTTGAGTGCACAAGTCCTTTAGAAATTTAGCGTATGAATACACTTGTTTGATAGCATCGAGGAGGGGGAGATTAATTTTCACTTGTTTAAACAAGTCGAGCATTTCCTCCATCGATGCTCCTTTCTTTGAAAAAAGAGATGGAGCATCAAGACAATTCGGAAAGGGGGCCTTTAGTGTATATGATTTAGACCCGTTCGATCCAGATGGAACATGCAATATGGGAGGGGTGACCTCCTTAGCTATTGGAGCGTTGTCAACCTC
Organism: Aequorea victoria; assembly: GCA_032361285.1. NCBI lineage: Eukaryota > Metazoa > Cnidaria > Hydrozoa > Leptothecata > Aequoreidae > Aequorea > Aequorea victoria. The sequence continues at coordinate 1,000 of JAUTBS010181828.1, read as the reverse complement.
GAAATTGTTGGGGTTGCTGACAATCTCTTTATCATTCCTATGAACCGTGTCAGGTTGACTCTCAACCTCTAACCCACTTCTAAGAGTTACTACTGCCTTCGCTTGCTCGTGAAATGTATCACTTGCTTCCGAACAATCTATTCAGTACTGTCCCTTAGGATTGTTTACCGGTTGACTCTGTAGTTTACCCTCCTCTCGCCTGTTTAAGGTATTAGCTATTTGACCCATTTGGGTTTCTAGCTTCGCTATGGATTGTGAGTGGGAGTGCAACAATTGAGTGTTACCCTCAAGCCCTTATAGTGCTTGCTACACCTTATCCTCAAAAGCCATGTTTCGTGGCAGAGGGGGAGGATTAGGATGTTGGTACAGCTGTTGTGCTACCGGTCTATACGATGTGGGAGTAGATGAGTTAAATTGGAATGGTTGAGATGATAGAGTGAAGTTATTTTTGGGAGTTGGAGGCTTCTAGGAGAAATTTGGGTGGTTTCTCCATCCTGTGTTATATGTATTGGAATATGAGTTATTCTCCGGTCTAGAGAAACTCTGAGACGCGTTAATTTGTTCCTAAACAAACTCAGGAAACTGTTGTTCCATGTGATAGTCACTCACGAAGTGAGCCGGGCTCAAACACAAGGCACAAACCTCTTGAAGGTTCGGAGGTTAAAAGGAGTTTGATTGAGGATTTTGACCGACAGATAATAGTATATCTAATTTATGGGTCAGGGCATCAACCTTAAGAGAAAGATCATTGGTATGATTAATCTCATACATCTCACCTTGCTTAGGTGCATTGGTCGGCATATTCCTCTAACCTCGTGAAGATGGGGCGTGATGCTAAGAGTTTTCACTCAAATTCTCAAACAACGCCCATGCCCCATCCTCACTTTTCATCATAAACGTCCCTCCACACGAGGCATCAATCATGTGATGTTGTTGAGATGACAGACCGTCATAAAAACACTGCACAAGTTGCCATTTAGGTATAGCGTGGTGGTGACAT
>JAUTBS010181717.1:0-11940 GCA_032361285.1 Aequorea victoria | reverse complement strand
AGGATAAATCGGTCCACTCGTGATCTTAAAAGGATAATATGCGGTCCTGTATGGCCTTAAAATTGAATAAATAGGTCCTTCATGACCTTAAACTGGTTAGGTTTTATTTTTGATCACTGTGACATTAAAATGTGTTTTTCTTGCATAGCTTTGTGCGGTAACCACTAGGTTTTAACCTTCATTTTTTCTGCATCGTTTGCATTGTCCCCATGAACTACGCTAGTTTAATCCTTTCAAACAGGGTACATAGGCAGCTTGATATAAATTCAAGCACAACCATTTTTCCTTGCATGTTTTGTTTTGTTTTTGTTTTTTTTGTTTCCCAGCCTAAGAATGGTTTAGTCCAAAGGGACGGTCTATGGGACTTTGACATTTACTCACCATACGCGTTGCGGTAAGAGTTTTGTCAAAGAGGGACAACTGTAGACACCCTAATTTTGACTAACATGCGCATAAGCTTATCCAGTTTACTTTCAGTGATGAGTACATGCGTAAGTCGCGTCAAAGGAAACTCCGTACAAGTTCGAGAGTCCAAGAAATATCCCAAAAAACCCCAAAACACCCCTCGGTGCAACCTCTCATCCAGGCGCGCGCCACCTTCAAGTGGCGCACGCCACCTCCCTCCAAAAACTTGAAGCCACTTTCAAGTGCCCTAAGACATTTCCCTTCAACCTGGCGCAGGCTAATCTTTTTCTGTGCCCCTGGACACGCCAAGGCAAGGTTCCCTAAGCCACCTTAACCTGGCGGGCGCCACCTGCCACCTGGCGTACGCCACCTTCTACATGGCACACGTCACCTTGAGAAGAAACTTATACCCTTTTGGCAGTTTCATCGTCCATTTTCTATAAATAGGAGGCCTTACCCCTCTTATTTCAAGGTTGTAAAATATATAGAAGCCAAAGTCCTGCCAAATTGAAAACTCAAAACAAATAAGCTATCAAAGTTTTGATGGATTTATGATTCGACATCAAATTAGACAAGAATTGAACTAACTAACAATAGAAACCTATACACCAGATCGGTTCTGAGGAGTCGAAGGCTGCAAAGAAAGCTTCCCGGGATAGGACATGTCGCTTTTGAGGGAGCTACTGGATAGCTTAAAACTTCCTTTTTGACTGGGATTCCCGGTAGGCCATCTCTCTCTTTTTATCTAGTTTCTTTTCTTTGTTTATTCGGTAAAGGGAAGAAAGAGGCCATTGACCTCATTCTCCCCGGCTTTGCTTTCATTTTTTGTTTAAGTATCCTTTCCTTTTTTTTAGAAAAGCATGCTAGGTTCCATTTTTAGCTTTTTAAATACATAGAAAATGCATAAAATATAGTATTTAAACTATGTGTTGAAAACCCTATCTGGATTGTCATGTTTTCTTTCTCTTCTTCCTTATATAAACATATTTGTTCACACTAACACACTGTTTTCTTAAAACAGTAGCCTCGTTTGGTCCTCTCAGTGTCTAGCTCACTCTGCTATAGTGACGCGCACCACTTCTAGAGTATCCAAAAGCGGCGTGCACCATGTCTACATGGTGCGCGCCAGGTTGAGAGGTGGTGTGCGCCACCTCTGTAAAAACCAGTGACTTTCCAGTAGCTTTCTACATCTTTTTATGTTCAACAACATACCTCTTCTATGTATAACTACACTGATATATTTCCATTTCTCCGTTTAACATGCGAATAAGTGTAAGTATGCTTAAAAAATCTTAGTTTTAGGTTACATTTTATTTTTTTGCTTGATTTTGCATGATCTCTCTTCAAACCCCATTATGTATGTGTTACTTTTGATAAATTTAAGATAAGAACAAAATAAACGGTTATGTAGAGGCCGATATTCTGATCGGGCGAGAGGGGTGTCTAACACCTTTCCTTATCGTGCCCTAGCTCCCGAACCATTATCTCTTATAACGACGGACTAGTACCTTGAAAGTTTTATTTTTTTAATTTTTTATCAAAAACTAAGTGGTGACTCTAATTGTGCGGCCCTTAACACGAACGCATTTGGGGGGCTCTCTTTTCGAAACACAAAACTCTGCTTTTTCCTTTGAAAAGAATCATAAAACCGAGAGCGTGTTTTAAAAACTTTAAAAGACGAGGACGACAAATTTTTCGAGAGGACTCCTCATAGTCTATTGGGATTAGTAGGCCTACATCACGCTATTCTCCTTCTTTGAATTATTTATTGCTAATAGATAGTGGTGAACTAGAGTGTCATGAAGAAGAAGTGCAGGTTGAAACCAGAGAGCAATGGGAGCTTGATATGGAGAACGAGATGAATTCTCTGTCCACAAACCAGACTTGAGATTTAGTTCAATTACAAAAAGAAAAGTCAGCCCTACACAACAAATGGGTCTACAGACTAAAAGAAAAATCTGACAGTAGCAAGAGGTATAAGGCATAGTTAGTGGTAAAAGGTTTTCAACAAAAATAAAGTATCGACTACACCGATATATTCTCTCTTGTCATTAAGATTTCTACTATTAGGTCTGTTTTAAGTATAGTGGCGACATAGGATTTATATTTGGAGCAGTTAGATGTTAAAATTGTCTTTTTTCATGGTGAGCTAGAGGAAGACATTTATATAAAGCAGTCACATAATTTTATTATGAAAGGCAAAGAGGAGCAGGTTTGTAAGTTAAAGAAGAACCTGTATGGTTTGAAACAGACACACAAAGAGTGGTACAAGAAGTTTGATAATTTTATAGAAAAAGCTGGGTTCAGCAGATGTCATGGATATCATTGTTGTTATGTTAAGAAATTTTATACTTCTTATATAATTTTGTTATTATATGTCGATGACATGCTTGTCGTAAGGTTAGATATGGTTGAGATTAAAAATCTCAAAGCTTAGTTGTCTAGTGAGTTTGCTATAAAGGATTTGGAAACAACAAAGAGAATTATAGGAATGAAAATCGGGAGGAACATGACAAAGATATAGTTGAATCTTTCACAATCAGAATATGTGGAAAAGGTTTCGAAAAGGTTCAATATGGATGGTGCCAAACCAGTTGATAAGCGTCTAAATAGACACCATTTAGCCCTTTAAAATACACTAGTTAGTTTAATTACTTATTCTACTTTTTTACTTTTAGCATTTTTTAATAATTTCAGGCACTTGAGAAGAAGTGGAACCAAAATAGAGTAAAGAAGCAATAAAAATCCAAAATTTGCACTCAACGTCCAGATGCTCCATGCTTGCGTCCGGACGCAACATTTCAGAGAGCACCAAAGTTAGCAACATCCCACCGTCCAGACTGCAGCAACAAGCGTCCGGATGGAAGACTCCTGAGGCCAAAACAAATATAGATATCAGTAGCCTCCGTCCGGACGCTCCAAGCCTCCGTCCGGACAAAACTCAAAAAATCATATTTTTTTTCTATAAAAACATAGAATTCTACACTCTTAATCTTGGTAGGACACTCTACATAAATGAAGATTACTATACCTAAAAGAATAAGTATGATTAGGAAGAAAAATCTATATTTGAACAAGATAAATAAATAAGAGGAAAACAAAGTCAAAAATAATGGCTTGATGGAACGCAAAGTCTTCACAATTATCATATCTTCAACTCCTCAAATCTGATTCATAATCCATCCTATCCTTAGGAGGATAAGGGAGACACAAGAACTACAAGTTTCATATCTTGGGAAAGACTTTTTAGTGCAAGCATCTCTACAAAAGGAAGGCTAGAGTTTGATTTTGAGAGAGAGTTGGAAAGGTTCACAAAAGGGAAAATATTCTCTGTAAAATTCTCCCAAGTGTAGTGGAAGAGAAAAAGTTCAAAAGCTCTCCATGGTGGTCATGCTCCAATCCTTGGCATATTCCTCATTCATGAGTGACTAGGCTCTTCTTTCTTAGGTTAGAAATGAAGCATTAAACAAGTAATTTTATATTTATGTATTGAATTTTGGTATGATTTATTTGAATCTTTGGTTGTATAACTTTAAGATTCGTGAATTCAATTCAAACTTTTGATAAAAGAAATATTTCTACACTTTGTATTTATTTTTTGTGACTTCAAATGCATGGTTATACAACAGTTTTATTGTGTTATGATTAAAATTCTAGATAGAATATGCTAAGACGAAGACGAGTCGTGCTAAGACTTTATCGAAAATGGTGTAACATCCCGTAATTTCTAAATGAAATTTTAAGAAAAATTAATAAATGCCAAACTTGAAATGGTAATTAATTCTTAATCTTGGTCTAATTTAATTAATTTGAGTAATAGGGGAATTAGTTGTAAATCCCCATTTAGGTGGAGGCCCTTTTGGGAAAGGGACAAAATCAAGATGTCAGGATTTGGAGGCTGCCACTCCCTTGTCCCACCAGACTTGTCCCTCCACTAGTGCTACTGTCAGTATGAGATTTCCCCAAATTAGGATCTGTCTTCCTTCTCTCTCTAGAGAAACCTGAAACCATTCTCTTCCCCAAGAAACTTGATAATGAGTGAGTAAAACATTCTTGTAAAACTTTGAGGAATCTGGAGCTGAATTAGTGCGGTGCTTCTATACATCTTTACAGAAGAAATGAAGGAAAGAGGAGAAGAGGAGAGGCGAAGACAACAATTGGTGTGTTCTTGAGGTAAGAATCGTGTCTCTAAGCTCTCAAATGAGTCACATCATGAAATAAACAAAGTATAGAACCTAGATTCTTTGGCCTCAGTCCTTTTCTAGCCCTAGGCCGTGCTTTGGTAGAAGCCTACCAACAGTTGGGTACTGCAAAGGAAAAACCCAGTTTCTTTTTAGAAAAGCTTGATAAAAGAATCCTTATGAGGGATCTTGGAGTGTTGGATGAAAGGGATGTAGAGGGAAGAAGTTTGTAAGTGTTTTTGAGCTTGGATTGAAGTGGAGAAACCAAGTTTTTTACCCTAAACGACCCCTTAGTTCAGAGAAAACACGAGAAATAGAACAGACTATTTTTCTGTGATTTGAGTTGACCCAACGATAGTGGGTGTCGACTCAAATCCTTCTACTCTCTGTATCTCCCTCTGTTAATAATTTGAGTTGACCCAAGGATGGTGGGTGTCGACTCAAATCCTTCTGTTCTCTGTATCTCCCTCTGTTAAGAATTTGAGTCGACCCAGGGATGGTGGGTGTCAAATCAAATCCTTATGCTCTCTCTATCTCCCGCTGTCAATGTTTTGAGTCGACTCAAAAGTGTTCAGCCTCTGTAGTTTATCAGATGACGTGTTGAGTCGACCTATGGAGGTGAGGTGTCGACTCAATTTGGTTTAGTCTCTATAGTTTAACAGGCAAAGGGATGAGTCGACACAAGCCACCTATGATTTGACCCAAACCTAACCCCGCGCGCACTTGAGTCGAGACTTATCGACACTTACATTGACTTAATCACCATTTTGAGCCTCGTGAGTCCACCCAACCGTTATGTGAGTCGATCCAACCCTAAACTTGTGTGCATGAGTCGATGTACATCAGCTCATAGCTCGACCCAAACCGCTCGATGGGCACTGTGAGTCGACCCGAAGTATAAGTGAGTCGACCCAGAGCCTCGTGAATCGACCCAACCCAGTCCTGAGTCGAATAAAAGCACAGAAAAATAATTTGTTCTTGTTTGGCTTCTGAGCCTTTGTGGTCACTTTTGACCTTAAATTTCTTCATGAAAAATATACCTAATGACCACATCTAACCTTTGAAATTATATCAAGAATTATTGAAGAGGTTTAATTTATTTAATCGAATTCATCAAACATCATAGGGTGGAAAGCCTCTAAGTTTGAGGGTAGAATGTGTTCCATTGTGAACTACGGACCTTGAATAACCTTAGGGTCATAGCATGAGATGTAGGGAGCACATGGAGTTAATTTTTCTTATACATGATTTATTGTGTAACCTAAGTGGTAGCCTAAAGGTCTTTCAATCAAGCCTTTAAGCTTTGACTTATTTGGTTTTGACTCAACAACATATTAATTTATCTTTTAGGAGTTTGTTAGCCAAATTAAGTAAATAATCATTATTGTTTGTATGTCTCTATGCATTATATTTTTGACATTACAACATAATTGATTAAATTTTTGGAACTTTATTAGTAAAATATTCTTGATTATCCTAACGACTTGTCTGTCTATGAGAAAATATTTTTTAGGATTAATCATTTCTTTATAGTCCAAGTATCTAGCAAAAAGTCAAGAGAAGACTTTGAAGATGTTATAAAATATCTTGGAGATTGCCCAGCCCAAGAACAAAGCTTCATTGCAAAAGAAATCAAAGGCATAGTTGCAAAGGGTCAACACATTGGAAGTATTGTGTCGACACCTGAAGGAAGCACAACCCAAGCTTTGAAGCAGCAGAGAAAAGGGTCGACACCCATGGAAGAAGGGTCAACACTTCTTTGAGATGTTCCAGCAAAAAGGGTCGACACCAGAGAGAAAGGATCAACACCAAGGCTGTTCCCGTAGGCACTGGTTTTGAAGAATTCAGAAATACAAAGAAAGGGTCAACACCAAGAAAAGAAGAGTCGACACATCCAAAACTAACTATTTCAGATCTAGGCCGATTAGGGTCGACACCTCATGAAGAAGGGTCGACACCTTGGAGCTTCCCGTGGGCGTCTACTTTTTAAAGCTTCAAAAAAATCAAGGGAAGGGTCGACACCAGCAGAGGAAGTGTCGACACTAGCAGTCTTCCCGTGGTCACCAACATTTTGGATTTTTGAAATACAAAGAAAGGTCGACACCAGCCTGCCCAGACATATTTGTGTCGACACCTAGGGTTGTTTGTGTCGACACTGGAGCGAAAAAGATAAAGTGCTGAAGCGTCCAACGGCTAGTTTTTTAGAGCATGGAATGTCTCTAACGGCTAGTTTATCTTCTCCAACGGCTCTATTTTTATCTAAGGTTTAAATACCCTCTTTGAAGGTCAGAATAGCTATGGAAGTCAAGCAAGAGAGAGATAAAGGATCAACACAAAAGAAATACTCAAGAGATCTATTTCACTATGAAAAAGTGCTTATGCTCTGTTTTTATATTCAGAACTTCTTCTGAATATTTCATTCCTCTCTTCTCCTCTGTACTCTGATTGTAAATCATTTTTAAGAGAGAGTGACTATTGTAGTGAGGTATATCATTGTAAATTATCTCAACTAAGGAGATCATCCTCACATCATCTCAACTACAAAAAGAGATTCAGGTTACGATTCACCTACTCAAGGAATTCGAATGAGGCTCCTCTTTGCCCTTATTTGAAAAAGGTGGTTTCTCTTTACCCGATAGGAAGAAGGCGGTTACGATTCACCCACTAAAGAATCTGTAAAAGGTTTCGATTCACTCGTAAGAATACGATAGTGAATTTCCAAGGCACATGGAGAGTGGACGTAGATCGAGTTGACCGAACCATTATAAAAATTGTATTTACATCTCTCTTCCCTTAAACTCTTTAATTTCAGTTCTTTATATTGCTTTTAATTCCGCTGCATAATTATTTTATTTTAAAAGAACTAAAAAGAGTTTAAAAGTTTGCCATCAACCCATTCACCCCCCTTTGGGTTATCTAATTAAATTAGAACATCTAAGTAAACTTTAGAGTCCACACTAAGTCCTAGAGGTTTAGCCGTGGACATTGAGGAGTTGCCTCATAACTAAGGATGCCACCTATGAAACATCCCAGAAAAGGTGTGAGTGGCTAGTTATGTAAAGTGAAATATAGAGAACTTAGCTTTTCATAAATGTTTTGGATAGCATGCTTTGTGATGATCTCATGGGTGTTTTTCTTAAAATCATATTTTGGTGTTTAAATAAAGTTTACTTCTTGTTATCAAATGTGAGTATATTTCTATGTGAATGATGAGATCAAAAATATATCTTGAGTTGCATGTGTTGCTTGTATATGCCAAGTTATAACGGGTAACCATCCCGGAGGACCCCTTGTGTGGGTGCCTGATAGCCAATAAAGGTTTTACCCCTTGTGTGGGTGTTGGATAGCCATAAAGGCTTTACCCCTTGTGTGGGTGTTGGATAGCTATAGTGACATTGCCCCGTGTGTGGGTGCCCTTAAGTTGGACGTTGGTCCAGTGGTGGATGTAGACACTTACCACTGGTGTGGATGAATGGTCCTCTTACACGCCACTCTAAAAATAGAAGCGTTGTAGTGAGAAAACAGTACCATCGAAACTCCCAGTTGTGAGGTTAAATAACTACTTGGACATTATACGCGTGTGTTAGGTGTGGTGTTATACATATATATGTTTGTGAGTATAACACGTGGATGTTGATGTTAAAGATGCTTTGATAAATGTGTCGGCAAAGTATGATGTTTGAGAAGCATGGAAACCCTTTTCATATGTGTGGGTGATGATGCTTTTAATATAAAAAAATTTATGACATGTGATATCTTATATCTTATTTCATTTTATGCCAAGCCAACTCTCTTGTAACCTTATGATTGCAGATTTTAGCTCGGGATAGACTTGGATCCATTAGTGCCAAAGAAAGGAAGACTTTTATGTAATAAGTTTTAGTTGGTTTTGTAATGAGCAAACAAGTATAGTTTACCTTTATGTTTTTGCTTGGGATTGAGTATCTCATAGTTAGCTTACTTGTTTTTGTATGTAGTTTTGGGATGAAGTATTCCTTAGTGGATTGTATACATGACATATGAGTATGGTTGTTGATCAATTTCTTTTGGGGCAATGCGGAGTGCACCCCTTATGATATTATGATTAATTCTGCTTGGGTAAGTTGTACCACCCCTTCCAATTAGGATTATTTTTCCATTAGGGATAGGGGTGTTACAATTCGTGCTTAGTTAAGATATTCTATGCCGGATCTTGATTATAATATTATTCTTGATGACCTCATTAGTACTTGGAGCCTAATGGGTCGAGTAAGATTAAAATAATAACTCCTTAATCAATATATAAATTGTTGCTATAAGTTTAGAGTGGATTAAAAATCCTAAACCTTCTCTCTATTTATTTTGAAACATTTATCATAATCTTTATTTAGTTCAAACAAATCAAAAATTATTTTTAGAATTATTGTAAGAATTAATTGAAAAAACTTTTGCAGCTCAGCCTTCATATACCTGAGTACCGACACCCTACTTACTACTATTTTACCCAAATAGAGATTAAGTTAGTTTTTATTCATTTATAGAAACCTCTTTTGAGGGAGATCATATTACTATGAGCTTACAATATTACTTATAGTTATTGTGAGAGTTTAATGGATGAGGAAAGTTAAGAAAAATTAAATTAAATGATAATTCGAAAGTTATTTATTAAGAATTCAAATTCAGTACGCAGAAAAGCGTGTGAGGAAAAATTCATATTAATATATTTTATGAAAAGGAGTATATATTTTTTTATTATGGGTTAAATGGGTTAAATGAGTTATCTGTGTGACAATTTGTTGGAAAATGTAGGTTTTTAACAAATAGTTTAGTTTAACTTTGAAATTTAATTTATATGGGCTACATGTATTATTTTTGTATAAATTCTAAATAAGATTTGTTCACCATCATGTGATGATTAATCTTGTATATTTACTTGTTAAAAAAAATCAATGGGTGAATGAGAAATTGATTTCGAAGTGAACTATTAAAAATGGTAGAAAATGATAACATTTAAGCTCTTTTAAGCTATCCCACATTGGCTAAGAAATAACTATGTCACACCCCAATTTGGGAGAAGTGACCGGTCATGGATCATGGGCCTTAATCCAACGAACCAAGTCTTAACATGATTATCTAATTATATGCGGATTGATTATTCATTTTCCAAGGATTTAAGCAATTAAAATCCATAATATAAATGTGGGTCAAAACGCCCAATATCTCGATCACAATATTGTCTCCACAACTCATAATTTAAATATTTCATTTATACAATGCGAAAGCTAAAGATAAATGCATGTCCTAGAGGTCCTTGTACTGGATCCCACGACCATCGAGTCCAATAACAAGCTCCGCAGGCTACCTGAAATGGTTGAGTACAACGTCAGGTATGCTGGTGAATGAAAATACGCATATTAAGTTATAGTTTTAAAACAGGGGATATAAAATAGATTTATACGTCAACATAATCATGACATGCTACATACAGTAATATCAAAGGGTGAGTCCCATAATTTACTTTCCTTTTCAAAATATCCACTTTTCTTTGTGACTAGACTAGTCACCAACATTTATTAAAATAGTTATATTTTTCAACGTACATAATCCGCGCATATAAAGATATGCCAACAATAATCTCATCGCTTAAGGATGCCGACAATAAAATCTACGCATATAAAGATATGCCAACAAGACATAATAATGTCAATAATAATGGACTAGCGATATGATCATCAATATATGCGCAAGGGAAAATCATCAACAACAACCACAGGAACAGCCTGGGTGCAAGTGCCATAAACCATAATACTCGGAGCAGCCTCGGCCCATTAAATCCAATCATCGAATATAGAGTCACCACAGGATGACGCCTGGTCTTTTCCCTAAGACGATCCAGTTTGGGGTCACTGGACTCCCCCAGAATGTCCCTTTAACTGTTGAGCAATTAGGGTCACCCAAGTCTCTAAGCTGGGTCTATTCTCTAGTTGACCAGAGTCACCTCTGTAGAAGACCTATCCTCTGGACTTTCCACATGGTCCCAAATAGAAAAGTCACATGATCGCTCCATAATAAATGAGAAAACATTTTTCATATCTTAAACATTTATAACATGATTTTTCTACAAGAGTAATTCATACAATATCATTTAAAAGCATTTAGAAATATATGCATTTTCTTTATTAAAATAATTTGGGGAATATAGAGATTTTATATTGAAAGTATGTAGTATGTAATCCACTCACCTGAGGTCCAATGCAAGCTTAAATGAATAAGAATGTAATCTACGTCAACCTGATTATACGTACAATGATCAAGATCAATATAAACTAAAAGACTAATTAAAGTTACTCAAATAGACTCTTAACCCATTTAATGATTTCCCATGTTTGTTTCTTAAGTTAAATTAATCATTAATTAATTTAGTTCGTTGCCCCAAACAGGGCCTATACATTTTTAGGCTTAATTTCATGTGTTAAATAGGCATTAATTGGTTTAAAGTGTTTTTAACTAGTATCCAAATAGAGTCTAATAGATTTGAATTCATTTTAGATCATTTTTAAAAAATTATGGTTCTGTGAGTCAACGCAAAAGGGTTTTGAGTCGACTCAAATGTGTCACAGGGGCTTTGGGTCGACACAGAATGGTTGTGTGTCGACCCAAGAGGGTTCTGGTCACTTCTAAGACAAGTGGGTCAACCCAAAAGGCTCTTGAGTCTACCCCAAAGGCAAAAGAAAGAAGTTGGGTCGACCCAAAGGGGTTTTGAGTTGACCCAAAGGCAAATGAGGCAAACTGGGTCGACCCAAAGGGGATTTGTGTCGACCCAAATGTGGTCTAGGCAATAATGAGGTGACCTATAAGGACCATGAGTCAGCCCAAAGGCTAAAAATCTCGGCAATGAGCTTTCTGCCCAAAAACGTCCGAACACTGGTGCAAAAACGTCTGAGCATTTTGCACTAGTATCGACAGGAACGGCCACAGAAGGATGTGCGTCGACCCAATCCTGCCGTGGGTCGACCCAAATGTCGGGACAACCATTACAGGCTTCTATAACTTGAGTTTTTTGGGCTTTTCTTCATTCTTTTCTTCTTTAATCAACATCTAAGGTATTTTATCATGTTTTTAGATGATATATACTTATTTTCTTGGTCGATTACACATTACATTCATGTAATGATTTTCTGTTAATATATATATAAATGTTACTCATATATATATATATATATACATATATATACATACTGTTATATACATATATAAGTTTCAATTTCGGGTTCCAATTATATAACATGGTATAAACGTATTTATTTACATGCTTGGGTGGATTGATCCTTGAATCAACTATAAACTAATGTTATAATGATATATATATATATAT
>JAUTBS010181606.1:0-11940 GCA_032361285.1 Aequorea victoria | reverse complement strand
GATAGACATATCGAATCTTTACAATTTTTTTTTTTTTTTAAGATGACAAACATTGCTTAGGCAAATAAGGTTTTTTTTTTAACGATGGCACATACATGGTCACAATTCTTTTAGTCGTGAAAAGAATATATTTACTATGGAATTTGTGCTGTCGTAAATTCTTTTAAATAAATTAGGTTATTTTGATTATTTGACAAATTATTTTAATTAGAACGATATTTTTAAATAGTCAAAACAGATTTTTTTTGGGATTAAGAGAATGATATAGCTCAAATTATAAATTTATAGATTACATTTAAAAAAGTATGATTATTATTTTCAATAGATGTTATAAGTATTTGTTAAACTTGTAAATTTATAATTTTAAATAGTAAAATTTATATTTGTTAATTTAAAAAAAAAAATTATAAGTAAAAAACTATAAAAACATATATTTAAAATTTTTATAATTTGTGTTGTTAAGTTATAAACTAAAAGCTACAATATAAGCTAAACCAAACACTGGCTAAATATTGGGCGCATCAAGGAAGGGTCACAAGTCCCTAGCTAATGTTTCACACACAGACGCCTTTTCGTATCTCTGTTCTCTCTCGCGCGCAGAGGCCAGCCGGCGTCGCAAACACCGCTGACCCCAGGCATCCACCGTCGCATCGCTGTCGGTCCACCGTCCACCTTCCGTCTGAGATATACCCTAGACACCGTTGCACCACCATTGTACCACCGATCCACCACCGTCCATCTCTTTCTCTCTCTGTCGTGCAGGGGAAGCCACCGTCGCTCGCATGCACCGCCGATCTCAGCCACCATTTTCGCTCCATCGTCGGACCATCATCCCTCCATCGACTGAGACGCAACCCAGCCACTGTCGTTCGAATTTCTCAGTCAATGATGCAAAAGTTTCTTAAAAAGCATTCTATGTTTGTTCTTGGGCTGTTTGAGAAATTCGAGGTACGCGATTCCAATTCGCTTAAAATTCTTAAAAAAATTTGTTTGGTGTGTACAGTTAAGATACCATCTTTTATCTAGCATAAACCACTGTTCGGTCTTTATATATCAATTTTGCTATTTCAGTAACACTGATAGAGTAAAGGGACAAAAAAACTAAAAAAGATTGGGAAAGAAGTATGATATATGATCGTATTTGTTTTTTTTCCCGAGTATGAAGTTTGCTGTTAAAGAGTTTGTTTGTATGCTTCACATACATATACGAGTACTTGATTTTCTGTTATGTTGTTAGGGAAGGGTCCACACTGGAACACATCTGTTCTATAATGATGCCCAGGATATTGAAGTTCTCAAGGCATTTTTATTCGTCGCTGATGATTGCAAAATTGTCGCTAATTCTTTTTTAACAATTGATGTTTTCTTTTGCCACCGTTAAACCTGTTGCACACAAAATTGAGTTTGAGTTATCTCGTACCTAGATAGCCGATAGCTAATCATGAAGGCCCTGAAACTAACGATCAAGATAAACTTCCAGTGGTTCTAAGAGCACTCGAACTAGCGATCCTTTGAACACAAAATAACACAAAATCATGGCCTTTACCAGCTGAGCTACCCATCAGGTTATTTTTTCTTTTTGATAGGTAAGACGGAATTAGAAACCCATGATTAGAACTCTGAAGGTAAGCGTGGGTTATAAAAGCTAGGGGTGTTTATGGATTGGTTCGGTTCTAAGCAAAATCAGTAATCAGACCGATAGCTATGGTTCTAGAAATTTGAGAACCGATCCAAACCGTTTGAGAACGGTCCGGTTCCAGATTAGAACCACGGTTCACACACAAAATGACAAAAATGAGGCTATAAATTACACAAAAGACGCTTCCTGGAAGGTTTAAAAGTAAAAAAGGAGAACTACAAGAGTCCTGATAAATGGGCAAGTATTTAGCATACTCTGTGACTCCAACTCCGGGGAGTATAAAGGAAAATTAAAAAGAAAGAAAAAATTCCTCATCCATATTTTCCCAAAATAAAGCCCCCCAAGCCCCAGTTTATTCATCTGCTTTAGCAATATACATCTGTCACTTCCCTTTGTGTGCAAGAAAAAATCACAATCATCAGTGTTTCACTAAGATTTTGAATAGTGGTACCGAATTCAAGTCCAATATATTTTGCCTCTTCCTCATAGAAAGACGATCTAAGCCTTCTGGCCTGAGTTTATATAGATGGAAGTATTTGGGATATGTGGAATCCATAGATTCTCAAATTAAAAGCAAAAAAAAACAGAACATAATCCAGCACTTGAAATGTAAATTCAAGCGTTTTTCTCTATAAATCTGCAATTGGTAAAGAAAATTCAATGACACACCACCCATAATCGCCAGAACAGAACACAAATACACACAGATAAAACAGAAAAAGAAGAGAGGGGATCGGGAAGAGGCAAATGCAGAAAAAAGGAAGACCATGAATGAGTAAATGACAAATGATGTCTCTCTATTGATATTAAAAACCAACTGTCCAGAAGGCTTCGATGACAAAAATCTATTGGTTCTCAAAGACTTGAAAGCCTCTCACCAAACATGTATACACACACCACACACACAGAAGTAAACACATATTTGTAACTATACACACACTGAAAGAGGGGGAAAACCTGATTGGTACGGCGCATGGCGGCAGCCTCGTAGCGCTTGGGGAGATTGGCAGTGAATCGGAACCTGCGTTTGGGGTTCTTCACCACTCCGCAGAGGTCCCTCCATCGCTGCAACGCCTCCTCCGACGAGTGCTTCGGCTTCACCGCCCCAAAATCATCGTCTAAAAAACTCTCCATCTGTTCTCCGTCTCAGATCCAGGTCGCTTTCTTGATCCTTTCCTTTCAGTTCAACAATTGCGCTCCGCTCGTTCAAATATAGCTTCACAAAAGCAGCAGTAACAGAGAGAGAAACTGCAAGGAAGCTAATAAGGCATGGCTTTGTCAAAAGCAGCCAGGAAAAGGAGAAGTTTCCATGACGTCTTCTTTGAATCTCAAGTCTAAGCGCAATAATGTGGAAAGAACTCAGAAGCTTCTTCAAATTTGAGTTTCTATCTTTCTTGATTTGTTTACGTAGAGCTACAAATTTAGGTTGCAGAGACGAAATTTGAGCAGTGAGAGTACAGAATGAAAGAGAAGAAGATCCGAAATTTGGTGAAAACACTTGGTGAGAAAGTGGAACCTATCAGCGGCCTTTCCTACTTATTTGTGGGAAAGAGAACGAAATGAGCGGAGTCAAACTTCTGATCAAGCCATAGACAAAAACAAGAAACGGAAAATGGAAGCGAGCAAGAAAGGAACGTTTCGATTAATTGTGATTGGGGGCCGGGCCGGGGTTCCGTTCGGCCGCTGTCGTTAACGCGGTTTTGGACACGGAGAAGATATTTTATTATCTATAATACAAATGAGAAGGGTTAATGTGACATTTGTTCTATGTGACAATTTTAATGGTTGAGATTTCTTTAATCTAATGGTTGAAAAATAGTAGAGAAAGTGAGATGATGGAGAAAAAATAAGTGGGTTCTACATTTAATTAAAGTTTTATAAATAATTTTAAACGTTTTTTTTAATATTTTAAAATTAATTATCAATAATTTATTTTACACAAAAAAAATATTAATTCATTATTTTTTACAAAAAATAAAATATTATTACATATAAAATAATTAAAAGTTAAAGAAATAAATTTATGGGTCTCCAACCATCTATATTACAAGGGAGATGGTTTGATATGATATTTGTCGTATGCGACAAATTTAATGTTTGAAGTCTTTTTAATTTAATAGTTGAAAAAAAGTACAGGCACTGAGAGGAGAGAGAAAAAATAAATAAGTTTCACATTTAATTGAACTTTCATAAATAAAAATTAATTTTTTTACTTTTAACATTTCAAAACTAATTATCAATAGACTATTTTACACAAGAAATTAATATATTATTTTATACAAAAAAATATTATCACATATTAAATAATTTAAATTTAAAAAAATAAATTTATTAGTCTCTAACTATCTATATTACAATGGAGAAGGGTTTGTTGTAACATTTGTCTTATGCTTCAATTTTAATGGTTCTGATCTTTTTAATCTAATGGTTAAATTACGTTGGAAGTGCCTTCAGGCACGGATCATAACTAGTATATATATATTGTGGATAAGTCACAAATGATTTAAGGAATGCCCGTGCCTTATCCACTAAGTAGGCTGATGCATTCTTAGCTCTACCACTGAGCATTGTTAAGTGGAACTGGCGAATAATTTTTAGCCCTATCCAATTAAGAGTATGCGGGATATTCGGGAGCGCAGTACTATAACAACTCCTGGTTGGGAGGTTAATACAACCTAGGGCTTTATGAGAAAAGATGATTAATAAATGGCTAATTATATTACCACTACTAAGTGGGTGTGTGAAATAAAAAACTTAATTATCACTACTAAGTGAATAAACATAAATGATATTGAAAATTCTCTATTGAGAGGTGGTTGTTAAAAAATCCTCCACTGAGAGGTGATGATGTAATGATTATGGAATTCCACCCCTGAGAGGTGAACGATGATAAGATGAAAGATTTGTTTTTAAAAGATAATGAACGATATTAATGATGAACAACTCTTTTCAATGAGGTTATGATTTTAGGAAACTTATACAAAGAGAAATAACGAAATGAAGATGAAGAGTAACGAAAAGATCAGAAATGGATAAAGCTTTGAAAAACCCTCTTATGCGGAGATTTGTGGAAAGATAGCAATTTGAAATCTTTTATGATGAAAGTATATATTTTGAGAAAAGTTATCATGTTTTAAAGTGATGGACTATTTTCTTCCATTGTGCGATTTATAATACCGTTGCTAGTCATTGGTGAGCACGTGGAATATAGCTCACCCCCACACAGATCTTTGTAACAGGTAGAAGCGAATGATATGATTGGTCAGGTCCACTGCAAGATTAGGTTTGGGTTAGGGTCTATGGAGATATAATCCACTTAGTATTTTATTTTGGGTTGTAAACTGAAATATGAGATAGTGGCCAAAGTTACCCCTTGTGATGTAAAGTTGTGCTATGTAAAAGAAAAAAAATATATGAAGGATTACTTGTATGTTAATGAAATTTGGGTTGAAGTTGATAGGCAAGATGATTTAGTCTTGTTCCCCTCGCGTCCCGCGCCCGGTGTCTCTGGGCGGGGCGTGACATGCATGACCTAGCATTCTATACCAGAACTAACTAGTTTCATTAGTGATTGTTAAGCATTTTATATTTTGTGATTCAATCTCATCAAAGTCCATTGTGTATGCATTTTAATTTCTATGACTAACAAATAGAACTTTATTATCATATACACTTTCTACTCTACATGCATTAGTTTCAAAGATTACTTTATATCATTTATCACATAATTGACTAATACTTAGCAAGTTGTGTTTAAGTCTATCTACAACCAAGGCATTTTCAATAGAGTGGAAGGAATTCTTACCAATGGTACCAACTATGAGAATTTTACCTTTGGAGTTTTCACCGAAACTTACGTGCCCTCTATTTCTTGGTTTAATTGAAATAAATTTATTTGTATTGCTCGTCATATGTTGGGAGTACCCACTATCTAGGAATCATTTATTCTTGTGTGGAGTAGACTTTAAGCATGCCTACAAAAAGACAATCATACAATTTCTTTAAGTACCCACATTTTCTTAGGTCTTTCAATGTTAGTTTTTGTATGATGCAATCTTTTAGGAATCTAAATCTTATTCTTATTTTTGTAATCTTTTTTAATATGACATAATTTACCACAATGTTCACAACATAATATTTTTCAAGTTGTTAGGTCTTTGAAAAACTTTTGATCGTTTCATTCTTTATAACCTATGCCGACCTTAATGTAAACACATCTTTTTTGTCCTAAAAGTTTGTTAAGAATTTTTTCGCCTTTTGTAAACCTTGTGACAATCCAGAATAGATCATTTGCTTTTAATTTTAATGATTCATTTTCTTTTTTTAGAAAAGTTATTTCATCACTATGTGGAGATATACCTTTTTCAAAAATTAATGTTTTATTTAACACTTTTAATTCTTCAAGTTCTTGTGAAAGACTTATAACTTTCTTTTTGAGAATGATATTTTTTAGTTCTATCCTTTCAAATTCATTTTGTAATTCATTAAAAAAAATTAGAAGTTCATTATAATCAAATGAATTTGAGATTACCTCATCTTCACTGTCATTTTTTTCATTGGCCATGATTCAGAGATTCACAATCTCCTCATTGCTTGACATTGATTACTCTTAGCTTTCGTCCGAGTCATCCCATGTGGCTTTCATTTCCCTTTTACTAAATCTTTTGGACTTGTTTTTCTTTAGAACGGGGCTGTCTGCCTCGAAGTGCCCCGATTTTTTACATTCGAAACATATGAGGGGATCCTTCTTCGTTGTCTCATTTTTGCTTGATTCTCCTTTGTTGAAGTCTTTCTTAAAGGGTATTCTTTTGAGGTTTCTTGACTTTTTAAGAAACTTGTTGAACTTTCGGCTAAGGAGCACCATATCGTCATTCTCATCATTGAATTTATTTGAGTTATCTTTGTCAGATGACTCTTGTTGTAAAAATTTTAGAGCCATTTCTTTCCTTGCCTTTGGTTCATCTTCTTCCAACCTTCCTTTCATGACAATTTCATGTGTCATCAATGACCCTATGAGTTCATCAAGGCTGAGTACATTATGGTCTTTTGCTTATTGGATTGTTGTCATCTTTGCATCCCAACCTTTTGGTAGAGATCTAAGAATCTTTCTCATATTTTCAACGTTAGTATAAATTTCTTCAAGAAATTTCAAAGAATTGATAATATTAGTAAATTGAGTAAACATACTAGAAATATTTTTATTACCATGCATCTTAAACAATTCATACTCATGTACAAACATACTAATTTTAGAGTCTTTAACTTTATTTCTGCCTTCATGAGTTATTTTAAGTTTATCTCATATTTCTTTTGATGTTTCACATATGAATATTCTATTGAATTCATTTGGATCTAATGCACAGTATAGAAGATTCATTGCTCTAGAGTTACGTTAGATTTCTCTAATATAATTTTCATTCCATTCTAATTCATCTTTTGGAATAGTTACTCGTTTAGTCACTTTGACAAGTCTTTTGGGACCATACACAGTGATTTTTTAAAGCTCATAATCTACTGCTTGTATGTATATTTTCATTTTTTCTTTTCAGTAGTTATAGTTTGTTCCACTGAAAAAAGGTGGTCTGTTTGTGAATTAATCCTCAGAGAGGATGGTTCCAACAGAGATTAGCATAGTATCCTTTTAGACTGTTAAGTCAGAAACAAGAAACGAGACTCTAATACCAATTGTTATTCAAAGAATAATCCTAGGGGGGTGAATAGGGTCTTTTAAAAAAATTATATTTTTAAAATAGTTTAAACAACTAAAAAACAACCAAACAATATATACATATAAGCATAAACAGATAATATAGAGATGAAAAGATGAAGAGATAGAGAGATATGACACCGTTAATTTTATAGTGGTTCGGCTATCGCAGCCTACGTCCACTCCTCAAGCTTCTCTTGATATTTCTCCACTATCGATAAGCACTTACGGATGTATTTCAAACTTTTTACAAAGATTCACCAGGTTGCATTTCAAAGCCTCGAAGCTTCTAGCACTTGTGATCTTCCCCTTTGTGTGTTATACCTCACATAAAGAATAGTCAATGGTGACTCACCCCTACTTTTATAGTGATCTTCTAGTAATTTTATGTACAAACACTAATCGAGAACTCTCTCAAAAAAGTGGATAATAAAATGGATCTCACAGAAAAAAATAAAAAACTAAATGATGAAAAATGGCTAATAGGGTTTTTCTTTCGGAATAATAGACCAAAATTTCAAGTTGTTGATCTTGTGTGAATGATTTTCAAATGATCTCTCTTGTATTTTTGATGTGTGTTCTCTTCGTATAAGTATATCTCTATGTGTCTCAATGTTTTTCTATATGATTGATGGATATTGTCTTAAATAACTTCAATTTCCAACAATCCTGTTGCAGTCAAAGATCCCCTTTTTGAAATTCTAAAATCTCAATAGTATATTACTTGATTCACTCAGTGATTCTTGGTGATTCGATCTTGAAATGATTGATAATCATCTCCATATATAAAAATGATCTTCAATATAGTCATTGCAAGTTAAATCGTTCATTTAATTGCTCTAAAATCACAGTCGTAACACGAGAGATTCGCACATAAAATTTACTAAAATTGCGTTCTTGGGTTGACTCACAGTAAGGCTGAGTGGATTCAATTTCCTAAGAATTTGGATTCCTCGCCCATGGGTTGACTCATGTTGATTCTTGGGTTGGCTCACAATAATAGTGTCTCAATTTCTATTACAGGCCTTCAGTTCGGTCGACTCATGTGAAGTCTGGGTCAACTCACGGAGGCTTCTGCCTTTGAGTTGATGTCTTGGGTCAACTGGTTGCTTGCGTCCCAACCCAAGCTCGTCTTAGGTTGACTCATTCTTGCCTTGTGTCCACTAAAAGTTGGTGCAGAGAGAGTCCCAAGAGGTATGTGCTTTCGGTCGACTCAGAGGTTCTTTTGGTTCGACTCATGAATGCTGCATAGGAATGTCCCGAGAGGTATGCAACTTGGGTCAACTCACAATCTACTTTGGGTTGACTCATGGTCGCCTTTGGGATGTTTTTCAGGAGATGCTGAGAGAGTGCATGTTTTGGGTCGACTCATGCCTGACTTTGGGTCAACTCAAATCTTGAAATCTTCCTAAAAACTTCCTGTCTTGATTCTGAGATAATGCTTTGTTTGGGAGCTGAATAAATGATTCTTAATACTTTATTTAGTTCTTGAAATAACACTAAAACTTGTTAAATACAAGGTCAACCCTAATCGTGGGTGTTCACCATAGATAACCATTGAAAACCAGTTGAACATAAATTGTTTTATAAACTTGTATTAAAATATATTCAAAACGATGTTTAAATGATAGATTATCTTAACTTATTCAAGCTTTGTTTGTTATCATTAAAATCAATAAACGATTTAAACCTTGGCGCTAACAATTTGTGAGCTCCAGGACTCGTCCAAGGAATTATTGTAAAACATTCTCATCATCAATTAGGTCAAGGTCTTAGAGGATGGGCCAACCACTGACTATAATGGTCATAATCATTGCAAAGTCAACTAGAGTCATGGTCATATTGCCGATGTCGGCAAAGTGGAAAGTGTCGATGGTGTCCCATTATGTTTCAGTTAGGGCGATAAGCAAGGAGGTTAGTGTTTCCTGTAGAAAATGTTGAGATGAATGAAGTGAAGCCCGAGGCACTGATCAGACCACTGGTCTAGATCGAAAGGCGCTCAAACCAGTCATGTATGTGGGATATGGAGTCAAAACCCCCGATATCTTTCTTCTTTTGCTAAAGAAGACTATCATTTTGTGTTATTTTTTCTTAACATTCATAACCCAAATCTTTCTAGAAATTACATAAAAGCATGAAATGAATAAGGAAATCTGTAATGACATACCTGTGTCAGGTGCATAGTCGAGAAATGTACCGGTGGCTTTCTAAGAAAGACATTCTCTATGTAAGCCATCATCGGTGGGACATAGTGCAACATCCCACAGTTAGAAGCTCGATAAGGCTGAGGGTCGTATATAACTAGGTCAAACTCGAGTGCCTAGGCCACGTCCTCTAGTGCCACTCCCGCCACCTGCACTCTAGTTGTTGCACCTGTTGTTGTGCTCCTTTAGTTCAACCTCACCCGTAGCATGGGAACCATCCTCGTCGTCACCATCGGCGCCGCCGCCGACCGCTATCATGAAGATAAGAGGATGAGTGTGAAAGAAAACATGGCAAGAAATAGAGAATCTGGGAGAGAGGAGAATGAGGGAGAGAGGGAGAGGGAGAGAAAGCTAGGAATGAAAGGAAGTAAGAGAGTTGAGAATAAGAGATAGATGAAGATGGAGCCAAGAGTGAGTGAGAGAGAGAGAGAGGGAGTGATACTAAGAGTTAGGGAGAGAGAGAGAGTCAAGAATGAGGGAGTAAGACTAAGAGAGGGAGAGAGGGATAGAGAAGACACACGAGAGAGGGAAAGAGTGAAAAAGAGAAAGAGAGAAAGAAAAGGCATCAGGGGGAGAGAAGAGCTCGAGAGAGAAATATGATTATCAAAAGTTAAGAGTCGAGGGTCTTCCCCCCAATTTTATAGAGTGACACTTGCGGCCGCAGGTCAATACCTGAGGCCGTCATCCAATTCATGTTGTCATTATTTGTTTCATGGCCTCGTCTTGGTTCTCACTAAGGGAATCTTCCAAAGTCCTTTAGTTGTGGAGAACATTCATTTACGTAGCATATCATACGCCTTTATACTACCTTTCCACCCATGTTTATGCGGCTTTACTCCAGTTCATGATACGCGACCTTCGGGTCCCATTCCTTTAAATTCTCGATTAGGCCTCCAGGCCCTACCAGCTCACCTCATCAATTGTTTGAGTGAGGCCTCCAGACCTTTTTTTGTTTTCCTTCATCGCCTTTCGGGTGAGGCCTTCGGGTCTGCTTCTTACCTCTTCATCACCTGCTTGGATGAGGCCTTCTGGCCTACATTTTGTTTACTTTCATCACTTACTGGGCGAGGCCTTTAGGCCTACTTTGTATTTACCTTCATCACCTGTTATGTGAGGCCCTCGAGCTTGTTTCTTCCCCTTTTATTACCCGATTGGCGAGGCTCTTGGGCCTGCTTTTTGTTTACCTTAATCACTTGTCGGGTGGGGCCTTCAGGCATGCTTCTTACCCCTTTTCATCACCTATTGGGTAAGGCCCTCATGCCTACTTTTTATTTACATTCATCATCTCATTGGTGAGGTTTTATCGTACTTATCTCCTTTCATCACAAACATGGTGAGGCCCTCGTGCCTTCTTTTTGTTTACTTTCATCAGTTGTTGGGTGCAACCTTCAAACCTACTTCTTACCCCCTTTCATCACCTATTGGGTGAGGCCCTCAGAGCCTTCTTTTTGTTTCTTTTTATCACGTGCCGGGTGAGGCCTACTTCTTTCCCCCTTTCATCAACTACTAGTGAGGCTCTATGGCCTGCATTTAGTTTACTTACATCATTTGCAAAGTGAGGCCTTTTGCTTACTTCTTCTCTTACAATTTTCATTACCTATCGAGTGAGCCCTTCAAACTTACCTTTTATTTTCCGTCATCATTTTTCGGGTGAGGTCTTTGGGACTGCTTCTTAACCTTTCATCACCCGGTAGGTGAGGCCCTCAAGACTACTTTTGAGAGTGAACTCAAATGGTAATAGAACTATTGGTGTGTCTTGAATGTTGGTAGAACCACTAGCTTTGCCCCGAATGGCAGTAGAATAGCTAGTACATCTCTCCAAGGAAAGGCTTCAATCGCAGTAAAACTATTGGTGCATATTGAATGGTGGTAAAACCACTGGCTTCAACCCGAATGGCAGTAGAACTGTAAGACGCATCTAAATGGTGGTATAACGTCTAGCCTTTTTCCTCTTCAATAGACTTGAATGAAAATAGAAGTGCTGGTGTGTCTTGAATGGTGGTAGAATCACTAGCTCTGGCCCTAATAGTAGTAGAACCACTAGACACATTTGAATGTTTGTAGAACCATTTGTCCATCACTTCAAAGGCTTGAATGGAAGAACTGATCTTGTGTCCTAAATGATAGTAGAACTATTGGTTCTAGCCCAAATGGAAGTAGAATTGCTAGACACATCTAAATGGTGGTATAAATACTAGCCTTCTTGTGACGCCTCACTTTTCACGACACGACCATTATGCACTGAACATCAAATGAAGATGTAGAATTACTTTAAATGGTTGATGAGGGATCCTAACCCTAGAATATAAGTTCCCTAAACCCTAGAGAGGTGGGTGATCAAAGTAAAGAAGAAAAAGACTTAAGAAAATTACGCCAAGTTTGAGACCCGA
>JAUTBS010181384.1:0-11943 GCA_032361285.1 Aequorea victoria | reverse complement strand
TGAGCTGCCTTCAGCCTGACCTTGTGCGCCTCCCTCTTATCGGCCGGGAGGTGTTCGATCTTTAGGAAGGCGATGGTTGGATCCATCCAACTCGCCCCTAGTTCAGCCAGGAGGACTTCCTCTGGAACCTGCTCTTCAATGCTGGACCTACCCAAGACTTCCACTATAATCTGTCTCCTACATCCGAGGATGCCCGCCGTAGCCAGGGATGCCAGGGCGTCGGCGTGACTGTTCAATTCTCGCCCGATCTGCTCGATTCTGAATGCCCTGAATGCTTTAATCTCATTTTTGGCCCTGCCGAGGTATCGTGCAATCTGATCATCTCGGGCATCACACATCCCTGTTACCTGATTGACGACCAACTGTGAGTCGCTAAACACTTCTAGCTCGGCTATCTAAAGCCTCTTTGCTGATCGGAGGCCGGCAAGGAGGGCCTCATATTCGGCCTCATTATTGGAGGCGTGGAAGTCTAACTTCAGCGCTTGCTCCATGGTGATCCCCTGTGGCAAAGTTAAGACAAGGCCAGCTCCTGCTCCTTTGCTGTTAGACGCGTCGTCGACCTGCAGCTTCCATGCTTCCCCAGAAGGCTTGTTCTATGCCGAAGAGGGGCTTATTTCCCCCAGCTCTCCAGTCTGAGGTTCGGAGGCTCCGACTGGGGAGCTCGCCTCTCCGTTCTCTTCGACCGTATATACTTTCGGTAGAACTCCACCTCTTGTAGGCTCGGCTTGCTTGTCTCCCACGAGTTCGGCTGAGGGTGGCTAAGTGATCCCACGAATGGGGTCGGCGCTGGGAGTGAACTCGGCGATGAAATCGGCCAATACTTGGCCCTTGATGGCCGTTCTTGGCTCGAAGGTGATGTGATGTTCTCTAAACTCCACTACCCAGCGCGAGATCCTCCCCGTAAGGTCAGCTTTACCGAGCAGTGCTTTGAGCGGGTATTCGGTGAGAACCGTTATCGGGTGGGCTTGGAAACAGTGTATCAACTTTCTTGCTGCTATGACCAGGGCATAGGCCAGCTTCTCCAGTGGTAAGTACCTTGTTTCCGCATCGAATAATGTCTTGCCCACGTAGTACATTGGTCGATGTTATCTGTCTTCCTCTCTGACCAGTACTCCACTGACGGCGTGTGGCGATACAGCCAGGTAGAGGTATATGGCTTCCCCTCCGACAAGGGTGGAGAGGAGCGGTGGTTTGGCCAAATACTTTTTGAGCTCGTCTAAGGCCGCATCAGTTTCTGCAATACACTCGAACCCTGAGCAGCCCTTTAAGGCCTGAAAGAATGGTTGGCACCTATCTGAGGAACGGCTGATGAATCGGTTTAGGGCCACGGCCATTCGGGTCAGCTTCTGAACGTCTTTGACTGTCTTCGGCCGTTGGACGGCTTGGATTGCCTATATCTGATCTGGGTTAGCTTCGATCCCCCTGTGCGTCACGACGAAGCCAAGGAACTTTCCGGACCCGACCCCGAAGGCGCACTTGGAGGCGTTCAACTTGAGCTTGTGCTTCTTCAGGATGTCAAACATTTCTTGGAGGTCGCCCAGGTGGTCCTTCGCCCTTTTAGACTTGACCACCATGTCGTCTATGTAAGGCTCCATGGTCCTCCCAAGCAGGCTTCTGAACATCTTTGTCACCATCCTCTGGTAAGTGACCCCCGTATTCTTCAGACCGAACGGCATGACCTTGTAGCAGTACGTCCCTCGAGGTGTGATGAACGCGGTTTTTTCCTGGTCAGGGCTGTACATAGCAATCTGATGGTAGCCTATGTATGCGTCGAGGAAGCTCATGTGAGCATGGACGGCCGTTGAGTCCACCAACTGATCTATCTTCGGGAGGGGGAAGCTGTCTTTCGGGCAGGTATTGTTCAGGCTTGTGAAGTCCATGCACATCCTCCACTTGTCGGTCTTCTTTTTTACCACAACCGTGTTGGAGAGCCAGTCCAGGTAGTCGACTTCTCGGATGGCGTCCACCTCCAAAATCTTGGCGACCTCCTCCACCATGGCTTCGACGTGCTGAGGTGCTGACCTCCTGCTCTTCTGCTTTACAGGCCGGTAAGCCGGACTCATATTGAGCCGATGGAAGATGAAATCCGGGCTAACTCCAGGCATCTCATATGGTGTCCAGGCGAAGACTTGCATGTTGGCCCTGAGAAAGGACACCATGTCGGCCTTATCTTGCTCGGTCATGGCTGATCCCAGCAAGAAGAACTTCTCTGGGTTGGTATCATCGATGGGGATGGTTAGAAGGTCCTCTACAACCTTCTTGGCCACTTCACTGCCGACGTCGTCCAACACAGGCTTGTCGGGGACCTCTACCAGCTGCACGTGTCCTGCAGTCCTCTTTGTTTTGAGGGCAGCCACAGAGGCGAGGCCTCTTCAACACCAAGGCGAGTCAAGGCCGCCGTCCAGCCCTCCTAGCGACCCATCGTCGTGAGGGCAGCCTTCACAGAGTCGAATTGGCCGACCACATCTTCGAACCAGGCGTCAAAGTCGACCTGCCAGGCTTCATCCTCCCTAGAAGCCCTGGTAGCTTCCATATCTGCCTGGGCCGTCTTTAGCGCATCCAGCTCGTTCTGCAACTCCCTCATTGCGTCCAGCTCGGTACGTGCTTTCAGCAGAGACTCTGCCATCTCGACCTCTTTGGCCTGGGAAGCCACAAGCTGATCCTCCAACTATTGAATCTAGATCGTGCGCTGCTCCAGGGATAGGACCACCCCGGCTTGGGCCTTTTTGACCACGGAAAGCTTCTTGCCGAGGTCGCTGTTGGTCGCCGTCTTCTCAGCGACCCGGGGGATCAGGACATGAAGGTCCTACAGGGCCTGCACACAGGAGATAAAAATTATAAGATAAAGGAGAGGAATAAGACACCAAGAGCGACAAAGGCGAGAGGAGTTACCTGAACCCCTGAGTGAACAGCAGAGCCTAGAAACTCCCCTTCACTCAGGACCGACCGGGCCTCGACATCCTTAGGCAACAGGACGGCCTTTGAGAGACCGAATGATACCAAAACCTGGTCGACCGACGACATGTCCACCGTGATGGGCCGACTGTCGTGGATCAGCTTCGGGTGCCATACTGCAGGGGCCGTGTCATCGTCGGCAATTAACAGGGGCTCCTGCCTCTTAGCAAGGCATTCGGCTTCAGCTTGGGCTTGGGTCCAGACACGTTTTTTCTCGGGTTGGCCGGATGCTTTCACCCCTTCGGTGGTAGAAGAACGAATTTGGGCCGGTGGCTCAATCACGGCCAGAGGATTCGGTTGCTGAACTGGTGGAGGAACCCGGCTAGAAGATCCAGAAGTTTCAGAGGCGAACAGGCCGAGCACCGCGGCCATCAGATTGAGTTTTCTATTAGGAATGCGACCCATGTTGGAGGTTGAAGCTAAATTTGCGCGATGTCTCTTCGCTAAAGTGTGCGGGTACGACGGTTCGTACCGAATGAGCGATGGCGCGTCTCTCGGCTTGTATTTTAAAGCTTGATCGATTAGTGCAGACCTGGACAGCTTATTCTTTCGGGTGGCATGGTCGGCGTCTACATAAGAATGGAACGCATGTTAGTAAATAGCAGGAAATCATATGATACGGTAAGAAAGGAATGGGAATAGACATGTTAAAGATACGAACCTGGGACTCCTTCGAACCTCGGTACATAGCGACCGACCTCACCGGTGTTGTACTCAAAGTTTCCACTCACCAGAAGGAAGTCGGACGCGTTCTTGTCTGAGTCCGGGAGGTCGATCACCAGCTCACAGTGCCGAGCTCGAGCCCGGAAGTAATAGGTATCCTTGAGGTGCCCAAGGGTGTATCAAGAGAAAATTTCGGGGATGTCAAGCTTAAGGCCGAACCGGCGGTTGAGCTCGATGACCCCGACCCTAAAGAAGTTAATAGACACCTGGAAAGGACAGAGGCTGCATTCAGCCAACATGCACCGAAGAAGGTGATTCAGGGCGAATCAAACTCCCCCCTCAACTATGGAAACAATTTGGAAAGCTACGAAGTTGAAGCCCCACAAGGCCTCATCCGAGCTCTCCTCGAAGAGCTCAAGGCCGACATCGTCAGGAATTCTATACTCCCTTCGAAAGTCAGTCATAGCCGAGGGGGAAGAACAGAGAGCTCGGAACCTACCCATTTAGGTGGACAAGGAAGGTCGGCTAAAGAACAGGGACTGGACTAGGGGCGATAGCCGAGATACGATGTACAAACTGAACTCAGGCGACAAGTGAAACTCCAGGAAAAAGGTTTGTGACGTACAAACCCAGAAAAGGTAAAAGGATACAGGGGTAAATCAAACGCAGAGATGAAACAACAACGAAGATGATGAGCAAGAGGGGAAAACAAGAAACTAGAACTGACAATCCCAAAAACTATGTGCGGAAACTAAAAGGGCGACTATGTCTAAAATTTCTACTAACAGAGGGGATCCTAAGAAAGGGACTACACCCAGATTTAAAAGAGGGAAAGAAATCAATGGTAGAGAGTAACAGGAGCAGATATAAAAGAGGAACCTCTAGCAAGAATGGAGGAAGACTTACTGGACAAATGAAGAGGAACTCCGACGACGGGTAATGAGGTTGTTGATGAAAACGACGGCGACGGCGTGGACAGCGGAGAAAGAGCTCTTAAAGGTCTTCAGGCAGCGGAGGAGGAGTTTCAGAGAGGAGATGCGCAGTGAGAGCTCGAAGAATACAAGTATGGAAAAAGTGTGAGAACAGAAGATGCCTCTTTATAGAGGCTAGGGAGGAAGGCAAGGAGGCGCCCCATTGAAGCGCCAGCAGGCGCAGGCCAACCGACGCATGACACGTCATGGCCGAGCCCCTAAAATTAAAGAAACAACATCCCATCGCTTGCCCTAAGGCGAAACATCTATCCAATGGGAAACTTCCACGTCATGGCCGAACACGTCGCTCAATGACAGAGCTCAGAGGGGAATTATTATCCGTCGGGAGCACCAACCGACGACCACTCAGAGGAGGACACGTAAGGGAAAAAGCGACGGAGGGAATAATGACTCACCCCTCAGTTCCACTGGCACCAGAAACGGCAGCACTGGCCAACCAGGAGGGACACGTGGACCCGTTACATGGCCCCCAATAGCGCCGTAGAACTTTAATGATGGAATGGAGATGCCAACCGTCTTCCGTGTAGCCAGGCCCTCCACAATGGCCGAAGTAGCGAAGGGGCCTAACGCGGGAGATCCTACGACCTACCTAAAGCGCGCTTGGGAAAAAGAATCAAGACACTTGG
Organism: Aequorea victoria; assembly: GCA_032361285.1. Classification (NCBI taxonomy): domain Eukaryota; kingdom Metazoa; phylum Cnidaria; class Hydrozoa; order Leptothecata; family Aequoreidae; genus Aequorea; species Aequorea victoria. The sequence goes on along the minus strand of JAUTBS010181384.1, from coordinate 6,707 downwards.
TTTATTTCACAAATAGATATGTTAGGTATGGCCGATGCGCAAGGCGTTCGAAAAATCTGATTTTTAACAGTTGAACTTGGTCAAGCTAGACATTTTTGGTTTGGCCGGCATCATGACATCTCGGTTGGGAGTCCACGCTCAATTAAATTAGTTCGGTGTGGGGTCACGATGGAGAGATCAATTATAAGCAATACAACCATGAACACACGTAACAAAAGTGAAGACAAAGTTAGCTAATGAAGGAGAACAGCTCGTTGAAAGGATCAGTTTCATTTGATAAAGTAAATGCCCTCAGCCTACAAAGGGAAGCCGGCCTTACAACAAAATGGCCGAACTTCGAAATCACGCAAAATAGAAATACCAAAAAATTGCAAAAGAAAGATGCTTAAGCGACGACATCCCTGACAGACAGGACCTCGGCAGTGGGATATTCGGCAGGAGGGTCTTGGGCGATAGGCTCCCCAGCGCCCACAACAGAAGCCCCATCCGTCGGGGCACAAAGATCGGCGACCGTGCCGGGGACCTCGGACCATAGCGGCGAGTCCTCTTCCACGTTCAGTCGGGTCAGAGCAGTCGTCCAACCCCCCTTTCGGCCCATCTGGGTGAGGACGGCCTTCACTTCGTCGACCTGGCCGACAACCTGCTGAAACCCAGCTTCGTAGCTGTCTGCCACGCCTCGTCCTCCCTCTCTTCCCGCGTGGCCTCCATATTCGCCTGGACTTTTTTGAGGGTTTCCAACTCGACGGCCGACTGCTTCAGGGCATCCACCATCGACTCCGAATTTGCAAAAGCCTCGGCCATCTCGAACTCCTTAGCACGGGAAGTGAGTAGCTCCTCGAGGGTTTGCCGAAGCTTAACCTCCATACTCGCCAGCTCGGACACCCGTTGTTCAAGGGTGTTGACTGCCGCTGTTCTGGCCTTCTCGGTCGAGACCAGTTGTGTCTTGACGTTGCCAAAGCGGCCGAGCAAGATGTGAAGGTCCTGCAAACTCGGCAAAAAGGAGAAATGCCAGTTAACAAGGCATGGGAGCGAAGGGTAAAACGACAAAGGAAGGGGACGCAAGAAGAATTGAGGCGTTAGCTGGATGTCGGCGTGTATAGCTGAGCCCAAAAGCTGGCCATCGCCTTTGTTGCTCCTGGCCTCCAGATCTCGGGGCAGGAGAACGGCCGTAGATAAGACGTAAGATATTGAGTGGGAGTTGGCCGACGTCATGTTCGAAGAGATTAGTTGGCCGTCGTGAACCAACCTCAGAGACCAGATTTCAGGGACGTCATCATCTGGCACAACGAACGGCTCTTTACCGGGCCGAGTACTGATTGCTTTGGATTAAAGCCTCAGTCATTTTCTTCTCGAAAGAGGGACCAGGTCGGGGTCCTCGGCCTCGGCGGTGTCCTCCCGAACCTCGGGAAGAACGCGGGTAGGCTGACGAAATGTCGAGCCTTGGGGGCGTAGAGGTGTCCGACCAGAAGAACCAGGTGCCCCGACAGTAGGAGCACTAAGCACCGCTGACATCAGGCTGTAGTTTTTCGGGTATCTCAGCATGCTGGAAGAAGAGGAGCCCGAGCAGAGTCGTTTGGCAAGCGTGTGGGTGTATGAGGGCTCGTACCGCAGTAAGAGAGGTGCGTCTCGACGCTAAAGTTCGAGGGCTTGGTCAATGAGAGCCGATATGCCAAGCTTCTTCTTACGAGCAGGGAGATCAGATTCTGAACGAAATAAAGTAAACTTGGATTAGGACAAGCCAACTGAAGCATATTACGAGAAGGAAAGGAAAGGGGGCAAAAAATGGGGTCGACCTAGTACACCACCGTATCTCGGCACGCACCTTCCTCCCTTGCTCGGACCATAATCAAAGTTTCCACTTACGAGTAAGAAGTCATCAGCGCTCTTGTCCGAATTAGGAAGGTCGGTAACAAGCTCCCTCGATTGTTCTCGGAGGCGAAAATAGTGCGTACTGATATCCTTGGTGTGACCAAGGGTGTAACAGGCAAAAATCTCAGGGATGTCAAGCTCGATGCCGACACGATTGTTGATCTCGGCCACCCCCATGACAATCCGAAAGAATTTTATTGACACTTGGAAGGGACACAGTCTGCATTCGGCAAGAATGCGCCGAAGAAGAGGGTGGAGGGGGAACCGAACTCCCCCTCTACAATGGAGACTATGGGGAAGGCCACATAGTCATCAGAGCAAAGAGCCTTGCCAGACTCCACGTCATGCAGCTCAAGGCCGACATCATCGGGAATGTGGTACATACTACGGAACTCGGCCATAGCCGAGGGGGAGGAATATAGAGTTCAGAACCGGGCCATCTTTAAGGGAAAAGAAGGCCGGCTAAAGGAGACGACTTGAGGGCAGATAGTAGTCGATATACGGTGTACGAACCAAACTTGAGGGATAGCCTAAGTTTCACAGACTAACCAGAAGAAAACAAAGAGGAAAAATGAAAGCCTAGGACGACGAACAACGAATGGCTTTTTACTATCACAGAAAATCAGAGTGCAGCAATAAAGGAAAGACCAAAATAAGAAATGCAGAAGCTGTGCACCAGAGCAGAAGCCCTAAAAAAGACAGCCGTATCAAAACCAAAAAATAGAGGGAAGAACGACAGAAGGCAAGAAACACTTGCGAAAGAGAATGAAGAGGACACTTACTGAACCAGAGGGAACTGGCAACGAAGAGCAGAGGCGTCGTCAAGCGGCGGCGACTGCACCGGTGAAGGGAGGCGAAGCTTGGAAAACCTTCAGACGAGCGTCAATGAAGAAGGAAAAAGTTGTAGAGAAGGCGGGGCACCACAGAGGTTCAGATGGGTAAAAGTGCAAAAGAGATGAGGGAGCCGCCATTTATAAGGACAATAGAGGATGTGAAACGACGTCACCTGGGAACCCCAATCAACGAACCACCAAAAGCCAAAGAGCGCCTGACACGTCTCACCCAGGCTCAGGGTTCCAAAATGGTGCTCCAACAGCCACTTCTGGACCTAGCCTTGGACCAACGCGATCATTACACGTCACTTGTGGAGCGCGGCATCCAATGGTCGATCGCCGAAACATCATTATTTCTCGGGATCACCAGCTGTCAACAAACCATTGGAAGACACGTACGCACAAGAACGGCGGAGAGCATGATGGCCTGACCCCTGAGTCACATCAGTATCAAAAGCGCCAGATGTCAACCAGTCAGGCAACGACACTTGGGGTACGGGCACGGAACCCCTGCCACGTGGGGCCGAGCACATTGCCCAAAGACCGAACCTATCTTCGAAGGATTCGACATTGACGATCAGTGGTGGCCGAACTCCATGGCCGGGGCACAGAAACGCAGTTCCAGCACTTCATGGCCAAGTACTAGAGCTGGGGCTAAATGAAGGAGGCCGATGCAGAGTGGGCCCGGCCCATCAGGGCCCGACCCGAGCCTGAAGCCGGCCCGGTTAGAATGGCTTGGACCAGACTAGTGTAACTGAACTCATTGAGGGTCGGTCCAGACCAGTCCATCCTCGAAGGAGTACCAGGGACAAGAGGATTCACCCCCGCATAGTATTTTCGTCCATCCAAACAACACCCTGCGGATTCACCCCCGCATAGTATATATATATATATATATATATATATCTATATTCCCTGGATATATATATCACCTCCTCTTCTCTGCTAAGATCCCCACTGATTCATATATATATATATATATATATATATATCTTGTTCTATATATTTTAAACCAGCAACGCAGAAGCTTCATGACTCTCAAAATCACATAAACGCGCCGCCAGCCTCCGTCCTTCTTCCTCGCTTTTCGTTCTCCAAATTAGATTACATTAATTGAACAAAAATACAATCTCACATCTCTCTAAAATAAAATTAATTATTTTACAATGAAGTACGGCCCAAAACACCGCAAAATCCGAATAAAAAACAACAAAAATAAATAAATAGGCCATAAAAGAAGGATTTAACAAACCATCCTGCATCACAATGGTTAATTCTAGATCTAACATACATGCAGATCAATAACTGGAATAATTTTGGACAACATGTAATCCGTATTAAAATCCAATCACAATCGTTGCCTCTAATATGAATTATTGGATTCTGTAGAAAACCTCCTAGGAATCTTAGATTAGATCATTAATATAGATTTATTTTAAATTGATTACTCGGAGTTTAACAAATTACCTTCTGATTCTGCTAGGTTTGGATTAGTACTGCAATCTCGAATCTTCTGGTGTACGATCTGATTGCTCGATCAGTAGAGACCTTGTTGGTAGTCACTGTAGACACCCCAATTTTGATTAAACCGAATATCGGCCAATTCCCGTAAGCTTTTTGATGATGAAATGTGTACATCAGTCGCATCAAAGGAGCTTCCGTACAAGTCCAAGAGTTTGAGAAGTCCTCCAATGCATCCTAAAACACTCTGAAATACCCCAAAACACCCAAAATACTAAAAACACCCCTTGGTTCAGCCAACCAAGCGCTGCGCCACCTCTAAGTGGCGTACGCCATTTTCATCCAAACCGATCCACGCCACCTCAAAACTCAAGTCCCTAGCGTCGTGTCATAATCATTTTAAAACCATTTCAAAGTCATGTCAGAGCCCTAAAGTCACCTTTACCCCTGGCGCGCGCCACCTCAAAGTGATGCAAGCCCCCTTAAACATGGCGCACTTCACATTGAGAGGAGACTTCGGCACCAAGTCTGCTCCTCGCCCAAAATTTTATAAATAGGACCCTCTTCCCACCTCAAAACAGATCCCCAATTCCAAGAGTGTCAAACCTTTGTGGAATTGAGACCCGACCCCCGACTCGAACCTCTGCCGAATTAACAACTTAAGCTTAAGCTAATTCCCAAAATTTCACTTTGAACTACCTGAGACTTCAGACTCCATTGCATTGGAAGAACTTCGAAGGCTCGAAGATCGCGAGGAAGGCCTTCCGAAGACGTTCCGTACGTGAGGAAAAGCCATGAAAATTGCTTGAAACTTCACTTTGCTTCCGGGATATCCGGTAGGTTCCCTTTATTCATCTCTTTCTTTTATTCATTTTGTCTCCCTTTCAAAACTTTTTTTATCGTAAAATGGGAGGAAGAGGCTGGTGGTCTCGTTCATCTCGGTTTTCTTTCTTTTATTCCAATTAATCATCCAAACATGTTTTAAATATTGTTGTTAGAATAGTATGTTAATTGTCCTTTCTCCTAGTCTTTTTTTTTTGTTATCTTTGAGAATATATATAGTCTTCTTTTTCTTTTTCTTCTTTGTATAAAAACATATACACACGAACACACTATTTTTCTTAAAATAGTATCCCCTTTTGGACCTCCTGGTGCGGAGCTCACTATCATATAGTGACGCGCGCCACTTTCAGAGAGTCCCAAAGTGGCGCACGCCATGTCCCAGTGACGAGCGTCAGGTCATGAAGTGGTGGACGGCACCTCTGTTTGAAGACCAGGCGCTTCAAATAGCCCTTTTGGTACCCTTTTTGTATATTTTTCTACTTGTTAGAATTTATGTTAAATGCCTTCTTTTGTATTTCTTTCTGTTGTAAATAAAAACACACCTACACACTCGCACTGTTTTCTAAAAATAGTAGTTTTTTCGAGTTTCTGAATGACAAGCTCATTGTCCCATAGTGATGTGCGCCATATCAGAAGACCCAGATGTGGCGCACACCATCTACTAGTGACACGCGCCAGGTTGAAGGTGACGGATGCCACCTCTGCTAAAAACCAGTGGCTTCCAGTAGCCTTTTCTGTATTTTTTTGCTTTAAACAGTAGTTTTATATGCATCAACTGCACTGATATGCTGCCATCTCCCACTTTTGGCATGCCTTTCAGTGTAAGTATGCATAGAAAGCCTTAGTTTTAGGTTAGGTTTTTTCAACTGCACTTATATGTGTTGCTTTTGATAAATTTAAGACAAGAACAAAACGAAACGGTTAAGTAGAGACCGGTCTTCGGATCGGGCGAGAGGGGTGCCTAACACCTTCCCCTTTCGTACCCTAGCTCCCGAACCATTTTCTTTGGTAAGGACGGACTAGTTCCCTTGAAAGTTTTTGATTTCTTGATTTATCCAAAAACTAAGTGGCGACTCCAAATTGTGCGACCTTTAACACATACGCATTGGGGGAAAACCCCTCTTTCCTTTTTTCTCGTGGTTCATTCCGTACGCACATATTATTTATGTGAGGAATGGAGGAGAAAGGGGATAAAAAGAGGGCGGGTTCCTCACAGTGGCGACTCTGTTGAGCATTCTTTCTTAAAAGTGAGTCAAACTTGAAAAACGTTCCAACTATTCTTGTCTTAAATTTATCATTAATATTAGCATTGCATGCATTGGTTTTCCATCTGCTTTATTTCCTTTTTCATTGGGTACTTTTCCAAAACAAAAGAAGAAATGAGAAAATGAAATAAGATAAATGCTTACCTACCCTTCACTTCGGCGATTTACTGTCTCGGAGCTATGTGGGGAAAGTAGGCAAGCTTTCTGGCCATATGCCCCTTTAGATATAGGCAAAAAGGGTCACTGCGTACTTTATGACCTGACCAGGTACTACTTGGTCAGGGAGGTATATTCTTGATTCCTATTTAGAAGGTACCCGTTTACTGGACTACCAAGGCTTTTTATATGCATTTAGTCAGCTTAGAACTTTTCCTTTAGGATAAATACCCTTATAGGTTATGTGTTTTTATTTTTTGTTTGCTTTTGATTGATTAGA
>JAUTBS010181273.1:0-11945 GCA_032361285.1 Aequorea victoria | reverse complement strand
AAATTTCTCGATTTTTTTTCAAAACAGGTTTTGGAACTTTTTTTAGAAATATGTTCGTCTTGTGTTTTTTGAAATTTTTAATTTTAATTTTTAAAATATTCAAAGAAATAGTGATTATCTTTAATATAACGTACTTAATTGGCCAAAATCACATAATTTATTTTGAAAATTTGTCAACTGTAAAATTAAACCAAACAATAATTTAAAGCAAATTTACTCAAAAAATTTGGTCCAAAAAATGAACCGAATATACCCTAAATGATTATAAGCTTAATTGAGCTTTGTGTCACCGGGTCCTACATTCAATGTATATATATTTCAGTTTCAAATACACCCATCATCCTTACATACAATTTATATAATTTCCACTTTCTAATATACCCACCATCCTTTTTATGTAAAGAAAAAACAAAAGTGTAGGCACAACTCACATTTTACCTCAATAATTATATTTTCTGCAACTACTGATTTTTACTAAAAATGAGAGTATGTCATGATTTACTTCGCCCTCCATTATTATTTCTTAGTCAGGAGAAAGAATGTAGATTTTTGTGGCGTGATGTTCTTTGATTTTCTGTTTTAATAGAAACATTTGTTCTTTTTGTAAGCCATTTTATGTTAATTGTTTATATTACTATTAATCAATGATAAGAGAAAATGGACGATTAATCCATGTCATATATTCTCTTGTAAGTCTTTCTTTGATAAGATCAAAACATTTGAATTAGCAATGATCTTTTATAAAACATAAGAGAAAATAGACGATTATCCCGTTCCTCGTAGTGTAATGATCTGCATTCCAACTAACATAGATCTAGACCAAAACATTTTATGTAGATTGTTCATATACTTTTAGTTGATATTAAGGGCCTCATTTATTCTAAAAGAGCCTTAGTGTTTTGGAGTTGTGTTGTGTGCTATGTTTTAGGTGATATGATTGGAGAAGAATGCAAGAATTTTCAAAGAATACAAGTATATGGAAAGCCACTGCCATGTGGTATCTCTGAGGTGCTTTACAATATACTTCTATGAGCAAGACTTGCCTTGCCTTCTAATGAGCGAGCAGCTTTGGCTCGCATCGGTTACTACAAGTGAGCCACCCTAGTTCTCTCTGCCTAGTGAGCAAGTCTCCTTAACTCTTGTCATCCCATAGACGAGTTTTGAGGTTGTGAGCCTAGCCTAATCGAGGCCGCACAGACTTAAAGCTTGGATTTTACCTCCAATGCGCTTAGCACATTAGTTGCCAGGCAAAGTACCAGAGGCTAGAGGGCGAGCCAAGTGTCAGGTAGATTGAGCATTTCTTGATATTAGCGTGGCTTGGCACATCCTGACTCGATCATCCAACCCCTGCCAGGTTGTCTCACCCACACCTCATCTACATTATAGAGAGCCATTGCCTACAATGCTGTCGACCACTCGACCATACTCCAGCTAGGTGTCTTCATCCACTCGGTAAACTCTCCTAAAGATAAAGGTAACCTAGGTTGGGAGTAGAGTCTAGGTATCCCGCTCATAACCAAAGAAAGCATGTAGCTTGTAAAGGATCCACCTCACAATAATGCTGATTGAAACATTGAATTGTGAGGAGACATGGTCTTCAATGATGGCTCACACATGAACGTGATAAGAATGTTCAGCTACCCATGTGTTTGGTTCTCAAATCTCATTCACGCGTTAAGTCGAAAATCTTGCCGCACATCTCATTTTAGATATTTGTTGGCAGGTGCACCAATCATTCCTATTTACAAATTAAGTACTTGGAACCTCAACTATAAATAGGGAGCTCATTTCTGAGATTCAAATCACTGAAAACTCAGAAAAAAAGTGAGTTGAGTTTTGAGAGAGAAATATTCATTCTCATTGTTTCTCAAGATTTTGGACAAAAACTTAAGTGTGTTATTGTATACTCAATTTTATTAGAGGGTGTGAGAATACTCACTGTTGAGTGTAGAGAACTTGTATACTCGCTGGTAAGTGGAGAGATTTTGTATAACCATTTTTATGGTGGAGATTTTTTTCTTTGTTGCCCCATGATTTTTTTTCTTCATTTGGAAGGTTTTCCACGTAAATATTTGTGTCCCGCGGGGTTGATTATTTTTCTCTTTTGTTAGATATATTACATTTTTTTGTGTTCTTTAATTCACACTTGGTAGTAGTGGAAAGCCCATTTTTTCCCCCAACAGCTTGGAGCTTTGGAGGCTAAAGCCAAGGGTCTTTCAAGGGTGGCCGACTCGCCCTTTCCTCTAAGAGCTTTTCATTGCAGAGTTTTGATTTTCTGGATTCGCATAAAAATTGTAGGTATACTATCAATGTTCTATAAGGATCTTTTTTTAATAGTTTTGAATTTTAACCATTTCATGTTTCTAGCTTTTATGTTAATCTGTTTGTGGCAAAATTCTCGGACTTACATACTTTGTGATTCTGTCGATAATGGATTTCTGATTCCCAAGGAAACAGACCATAGTACTTGTACACATTAACAGTGAAACTTCATAATTTTTTATTTTCGTTACTCATAGAGTCATAGGTGGTTGGCTGTTTAAAGTACTTGTGTAGATGCATGTGATATTATTTTGAACTTGCATTCCTTTCTTCACATTCTGGCTTAAATGGTCAAAAAAATTCTGTTTATATCCAGGGAAATCCGTGCTACAGTTTTGGAACAGAGCCTCAGAAAACTAGGTGTGGAAAAACTTAGTAAAGATGATGTCCAAAGGATGCAGTGGGAGGTTTTAGAGGCTAAGATTGGAAATTGGATTCATTTCATGCGTATAGCTGTAAGGATTTACATTGAACTAGTATGAGTTCGTAAGATTTTGCATTTTTCCAACATTTGTTGATAATTGAAACAGGTCAAACTGTTATTTGCTGGGGAGAAGAAAATCTGTGATCAAATCTTTGAAGGTGTCAATTCACTCAGGGAGCAATGTTTTGCAGATGTTACTGCAAACAGTGTTGCTGTGCTACTTAGTTTTGGAGAGGCTATTGCCAAAAGCAAGAGGTCACCTGAAAAATTATTTGTTCTTTTAGACATGTACGAGTTAATGAGAGAACTACATCCAGAGGTATGGTGAATATTACTCCTTACACAAGGAATATACATCATTGCAAGGCCATTTGGCACATTAGTCCCTCCTTTCTACAACAAGAATTTTACTGAAAGTTGATCAAATGCATCTCTAGTTTTCAATGGATAGTTGTTAGTTTTGAATTACTTGCTTTTGGGAAATGGTTTATATGTTCTACGGATCCATCCAACCTCTCTTTCTCTCTCTCCCCCACGCGAATTATGAGCATGGAACTACCTGTCATGGGCAGGAAGAATAAGAGTTGTCTCCCCGGCCCCCACTCCCCGATTTTTCATTTACAGGTAGCACCAAACATGCCTTGCTGCTAAATCCTGGGTCGATGAATTTTGTTTTGTTTCTTTTGAGTGCTAGTTACTTTGCTGAATGACTCTAGTTTTCTGAACCTGCTTGCTATGTTTTTGGGTTCGTTGCTTATTCAAGTCATTAAATATTTATCACTTGCATGTAACTCAAATTCTTATGAAGAGATCATATGACTGATGACTAAGGTCTAGGTAGAGGGTGCAGGAGTTTTGAGTTTGTAGCTATCTTGTAATGTCACACCCCACTAAGGTATGACGGCCGTGAACCACAAAGTTTTAGCCTTTGGATCACGAAAGCCTAACCTTGAAAATAAAAGCTTCAAAATATGCAAAAATACTAACAGATTTAAAAATGAAAAGGATCGATACGTAAAATCATAAAAATATCCGCGGGTCACAAATAGCCCACTAAACAACATTTAACCGTGTAAGAAATCCAAAATTCCACTAAACATCCAAATAATAGTTTGAAGAAATATGCAAATAAGAGTTTTCCTAACACTACCGAGTCCTTTACTAGCCCCTTGATTGATTACCTGAAATTGTTCAATACAACGTCAGCTCAGTGAATAAAAAGCATGCATAGTAGAATACAGGTCTAAAGCAGTATATTAAAAATAACTTTAGTTGAACATAATCATGGCATACGATAAGCAGTGTAGAATCATACAAACCATCATTTTCTTTTGTCAAAAATTTATATTTCTAATTATTTAGATAAATCAACATGATCTCATCGTCAGTAACGAGTAATCAATATATCAAATCTCGACATAACAACTGTCAATATCATAATGGCAATAACGACATGATCATCAATAATTTGTGAGAACCATAACCATAAAAAAAATAATCATTGCCAATAAATAATACACGGGACATCCGTAACCCATTGGATCTAGTATCGAACTTAGAGTCACCTCAGGTTGGCGCCTGTTTCTTTGTCTTAAGACGTTTCGTTTTAGGTTACCTGGCAACACCAGGACTGTCCTTTAAACTGTTGAGCAACTAGAGTCACCATTGTCGCAATGTCGAGCTTTTTTCCTAACGGGCAGTCACCTCCGTAGAGGGGGTGCCCCCTGAACTTTCAACATGATTCTAAAAAAATCTCATAAATCGCACCATATAAAGATTCGAGGAAAAACTCCATGTAATAAATTACAGTAATTGTATGCCATGAAGTTTACATAACATTTCTATAATAGTATAATTAAAAGAATTTTAAAATATATATATATTCCTTTTAAAACCAATTGGCAATATGAGATAATTTCTTAAAAATAAGTAGCATGCCAAAACAATCACCTGGGATCCAAAGTACGTTTTACGCGTAACGATAATAACAATAAAAGATTCGATCGTCACCCTGAATTATGCAACATATATAAATGACCACTATTAAAAACAAATATTAATCTCAAAAGTCCATTAAGATTTTGTTCAAACAAATTTTCTTGATTTATTATTCTTCTTGGTATTTTAATTTTAATTTTAATTTAATATTTAATATTTAATCTCATCAAGACCGTTAATTCTCTTAATATAGGTTTGAGTGACAACATATTAAAATATTACGATAATTGGATTAAGCTTCACCGTTGATTTTATCAAATGACTATTTAAATTAAATTTATTTATTTATTTTCACTCGATTTATATTAATGTTTTAAGATAAGAATTTTATTAATTTAACTCCGAAATTAAATTCTACGCGTTGAAAAATATCAGCATAGAACGTTGTTAAAATTAACAAATCATCCGATTGAGCAAAATGCGACTAATGTACACAAACAATATAAACCCTATAACACATGTGTTAGTGTATTAGAGTGTATTAATTTTATTTCATTTTCTGTCTTAAGGGTATTATTGTTATTATTTGAAAGTTAATTTTCTATATATATAAATATGAGATGAAAGGGACTCAATGACAGAGAAAGTCTAACCCTATTTTTTACTCTCGTATCTTTCTCTTCGTTGTTTTCTTATTCCAAACCCTAATATCAAATCTCAACATGGTATCAGAACAAAAGATCCTTATCTAGAAAAAGTTCAAACTAATCATCGTTGCTTCTGCTCGTCGCTACTGCTCATTGCCGCTAGGGTTTGCTCGTTGTAGCTGCTAAGGTTGCTCCTCGTCACCGGTCGCCGATCGTCGAGATCTGGTCGCGATCTCGTCGTCTTGCTCCTAGTTGCTTGTCGCGATCTCGTCACGCCGTCGCCGATCGTCATTGCCATCGATCTCGACGATCTTTGCTGTGTCTTCACCGCGTTGTCATTGCCAACTAATACTTTTGTCGTGTCTTCATCGACGACCTTCGTCGGCCATCGCCAAACTTCGGCAAACATCGTAGAGAGCATCGCCGTCGATCTTTGTCTTCATCATCGTCGATCTTTGTCTTCGCGAAAAAGATCTACGATGATCTTCGGCAAAAGATCATCGTAGATCTTTTGCCGTCGACCTTCGTCTTCATCGCATCGCCGTCGCAATCCGTCGATCTTCGTCTTCGCAATCTTGATCGTCAACTGAATCGAAGTCACCTCTGGTTGTAGAATTGAAGTCTTCTCAGATCTACGGTTTCTGAGACTACTCTTCCAATCTTCGAGACTATTCTTCTCAGAGTTCTTGGACCAAAGCAGGGGCACCAAGCCTTCAATCGCTTAATCCATTTGCTTCTGCAGTTTCTCTGTTAGAGCTTAGGACCAAGCCTTCAATTGCTTCTGCAGTTTCTCCTTAACCGCTTTTTATTTCTTCAAAGTATGGGTAAAGCTTGCTCATGATTTGTTTGGGTTCGCGATCTGATTGAGCCTTTGATTGCGGATTGCTGCTCGATTTGTTCACTTTTGGTGGATTTAATTTCTCTAAATCACATTATTTATTCTTATTTGTTGCTATGGCCCCTTCGTCTGATTCTCATAATGCGCTCATTACTCAGTTGAGTGAGCTAGTTCAAACGTTACGCTTTGCTTCTTCCACTGCTACTTTAGTGAACCCAGGTAATATTGCATGTGCTCCCACATGATCTCCATCATGGTTCATTGATTCTGGCGCCAGTTCTCACATGTCCAGTGATCCTTCTCTATTTTCTGATTTGATTCGCACTCACCATCATATTATCTTAGCTAATGGGTCTTCTCGTCCCATCTAAGGCCGAGGTGTTCTTCATCCTAGTCGGTTTCTTTCCTTACCGTCGAGTCTTTATGTTCCTAACTTTTCGTTTAATCTTCTTTCTGTGAGTCAGTTAACTACAACGTTAAATTGTTCTATAACGTTTTTTCCTTCCTCTTGTGTCTTTCAGGACCTCCAAACCAAGAAGATAATTGGTTCGGGACATGAGAAAGATGGGCTATATTTTTTGGATACGGACCGCTCGCCTCATACCATTGTCTCTGCCTTGAGTACTTCTATTTCTCCTCTACAGTGATATCTTCGCTTGGGTCATCCGTCTTTGGCCAAGCTAAAGTTTCCTATTCCTTCTTTGAGCCCTATGTCTAGTTTCGAGTGTGAAGCTTGTCAATTTGGAAAGTATCATCGTAGTTCCTTTCCTAGTAGTAGTCATAGCCGTAAGTCTGAGTCTTTTGATCTCGTCCATACCGACATTTGGGGTCCTTCGCGCACCTCGAGTTTTAATGGATATTCCTATTTTGTTATCTTTGTTGATGATTTTTCTCGCATGACTTGGCTCTTTTTGTTAAAGCACAAATCTGAATTACCTTATGTTCTTTCCACATTTTATAATGAAATTGTTACACAGTTTGACAAACGTATTAAAGTTCTTTGTTCTAATAATACCTTGGAATACATGCAGTCGACTGTTGACCGTTTTTTTTGTTGATTGTATAATCCATCAGACTAGCTGTGCTCATACTTCTCAGCAGAATGGTGTGGCTGAGCGTAAGCATCGTCACCTTTTAGATATTGCACGTACCTTACTCTTTCACATGAAGGTACCGAATCATTTTTGGAGTGACTGTTCTTACTGTTTGTCACCTTATTAATCGTATGCCTTATGTTGTTCTTAACAAGAAGTCTCATTTTTCTTTATTATACCCTTCATCTTTTGCCTTCTTCCTTTACTCCTCGGGTGTTTGGGTGTGTTGCCTTCATTTATATTCTCGATCCTCGTCTTGATAAGTTGTCTCATCGGGCCCGTAAATGTGTTTTTCTTGGGTATTCTCGTACTCAAAAGGGGTATCGGTGCTATCATCTTGAATCTTGTCGCTATTTTGTTAGTGTTGATGTCACATTTTTCGAGTCAACTCCCTTCTTCACCTCTCCTAGTCAGGAACTATCCTTTGACCTCATCTGTTGTCGTGAGGGGGAGCCAACCTCTCCTACTTTACCTCTCCCTCTTCCGTTTTCTTTGCAGGTTTCATCTAATCAACCCTTGTAGGCTTCATCTAATCAACCCTTGCAGGTATATCAGCGATCTCAAAATAGGTCCATTGTATCTTATGGTCCGACACCTGCATCTTCTCTGTCGGAGGTTCCTACTCCTTCATCTTCATCTCCTTCTTCGGATGATGACTTACCCATCTCTTTGCGCCAAGGTAAACGTATTTATACTCAACATCCTATTGCTCAGTATGTTTCTTATGATCGTATTTCTTCTTATCTTCGCTCATTTGCTAGTACATTGTCTGCTATTTCGGTCCTTATCTGGTTGGAAGCAAGCTATGGATGAGGAAATGAGTGCCCTTTATAAGAAACAAACGTGGGAGCTTACCCCTCTTCCTCTTGAGAAATAGGTTGTCTGTTGTCGCTGGGTGTATACAGTCAAATATCTACCTGATGGTGGGTCTATCGAGCGTCTTAAGGCGCGATTGGTGGCGAAAGGTTATATTCAAATATATGGTGTTGATTATTTGGAGACTTTTTCGCCTATGGCTCGCTTTAATTCAGTTCGAATTCTTCTATCTGTTGCCGCTTGTCGTTCTTGGCCACTATATCAGCTTGATATCAAGAATGCCTTCCTTCATGGTGATCTTCAGGAGGAGGTTTATATGGCTCAACCCCCTGGCTATGTTGTGTCGGGCAGTGAGCACCTTATTTGTCGCTTACGTAAGGCTCTATATGGTTTGAAGCAATCTCTTCGTGCCTGGTTTGATCGGTTCAGTTCCGTTGTTCTTGCTTATGGTTTTCGGCGCTTCACATATGATCATTCTGTTTTTGTCTATCATTCGTCTTCTGGGACGATTGTACTCATTGTTTATGCAGACGATATTATTATTTCGAGAAATGATTTTGTTGGTATTGTTGACGTAAAGCGGCATTTGAGTCCACACTTTCATACCAAGGACTTAGGTGCTCTTCGTTATTTTCTTGGGATTGAAGTTGCCCGCTCTTCTATGGGTATTTCTTTATCTCAGCGAAAGTATATTCTCGATCTTCTATCTGAGATTGAGTTTCTTGGTACACGTCCTGTTGATATTCCTACGGATTCTACAGTTAAACTTGACGCTGAATCTGGCCCTCCCTTTCTTGATGTCGGTCGTTATCGTCGTCTTGTTGGGAAACTCATTTATCTCACGGTTACTCGTCCCGACATTACTTATGCTATTGGGGTGGTCAATCAATATATGCATGCTCCTCGTCAGTCTCACTATGATGTTGTGTGTCGTATTTTGCGGTATTTGAAGAGTGCTCCTGGTCGTGGTTTGATATATCGACCATATGATTCCCTATCTATAGTTGGCTTCAGTGATGCGGATTGGGCTGGTAGCCGCTCTGATTGGCGGTCTACATCTGGTTATTACATTTTTGTGGGTGTTAATCTGGTCACTTGGCGCAGTAAAAAGAAAACCGTGGTTGCTCGTTCGAGTGCCGAACCTGAGTATCGTGCTATGACTTACACATTGTTTGAAATGATGTGGATCCGGTCTCTACTCTAAGACTTCGGTATACCGATCACTACTCCTATGCACATGTTTTGTGATAATTAGGCTGCTATTTTTATTGCTAAAATTCCGTCTTCCATGAGTGGACTAAGCATATCGAGATTGATTGTCACATCATTCGGGATTTGTTGATGCAGAAGCGTATTGTCACTCCTTATATTCGCTCCGACGACTAGGTCAAATATATCTTTACTAAGCCGTTAGCTCGTCCTTCTTTCCGTCACTTGTCTTTCAAGTTGGGCATCTTTGACATCTATGCTCCAACTTGAGGGGGCGTGTTAGCATATTAATTTTACTTTATTTCTCTATCTTAAGGTATTATTGTAATTGTGTAATGATTGATTTAATATAAATAGATGTGAGGTGACAGAGGCTAATTAATTTTAGTAACCCTAAAAACTTAATCACTGTATCTCAACTAATACTTTTCATTAGCAGGTTGATTTTATTGCTACTTTCTTTAAGTTGGAGAAATTATGGATAAAGGTCATTTTTGTAGCATATATTGGCTGCAGTCCTTTAATAACTGCATCTTCCCACTTCTTTGCAGGGCCATTACAACCGTCACGACGGAGATCCCTTTTTACATTGGCAACGTCTATGATAATTTTCTCAGCAAAAGCGTACAATATCCTCCCTCTTGTTCCTTGCGCTAAGGCCTCAGTGACAGCTAATACGGTATGTGCAACAGTATTAGATATTTTGTGTTCATGTCGCTTATTATGTACCTTGTAACCATAATTACTGTCGTATTATTTCTGCTTGATAACAGTTAAGTTGGTTTATCTCTTTTGGTGAGTCTGTGTGGTTTACTGCAGAAGCAACAATACAATGATTTACATATCTGATGAGGTTTTTGGAGTTGAGCTTACTTAATGCTAACCTCTGTATCCAATGAGCTTCTACAGGTTGATCCATTTCTGCAGTTGGTCGATGATTGCAAGTTGCAGGCTGTTAATACTGGATTAGACAATACAAGAAAAGTTTATGGGTCAAAAGAAGATGATGACGATGCCTTAAAGTCACTTTCAGCAATAGTAATAACTGAGGAACAATCTGAGGAATCCTTTGCTTCCATGATAGTGAAGATGTTGGGGAAGTCTTCGAATGTAAACATGATATTACCATTTACTTTAAAAATCATAGTTTGTAATTGCAGAGGATCACAATGATGATGTTTAAGAAGTTTATGCAGTCAGAGACTTCCATTATGAAGGAGCAGTTGCTTAAAGATTTTCTTCCCGATGATGCATGTCCACTGGGAGCTCAGTTATTCATGGAGACACCTGGCCAGATCTGCAAGTTTGATTCAAAAAACAGTAAATCTTCTAATGAGGTGTTTACCCTACACAGCCTTTCAATTTTCCCCCTTTCAAAATTTTATTTCTGGGTACTTACATCATCAAGGTGCAGGTTAAGAGTCCAATGTTTGCAATAGATGATGGCATTCCACCTGATGCATTTGAAACTCAACCTGAGCCTGATTCGCTGCTGACTGTGGGAAATCCCAGACTCCTGAGCGTAGACCAATTTCTAGATTCGGTATATATGCCAATTTATTGAAAGTAAAATTTTTAGAAGTTATTCTTCTGGTTCAGGTACATTTTATGGAAAATGACGAAACTTCATTGATAACGCATTGAGTAGTTTTTCATAGTTGATCCCCGTAACTCTTTTAACTATGGTATAAGTTGGGGCTTTACTTATCTACGAACATCAAAACTAAAGATAATTCTTAAATAATGGTAGTAATACGTAGCGCCCGGGGGGGGGGGGGGGGGAAGCGTCTCCTCACATTATTATCTTGTATATGAGTCCTATCAGCATACGACAACATAGACCCTTGTACTTTGTAAACAAACAAAATAAGGCCCTTGCTGTCTTTAGCAAAATCCTCTAAAGAAATTAAGGGATTTTTCGGAACTAGGATTTTGACATTAGGAAACTAATATTATGTGCTCAAGATTTTCCCTCTATGTTGTGGGACTTCACACTTCATATAAATAACCACATTTGCAAAGTTGAAACTTCAAAAAGGTTCTGTTTTCTGAAACCAGTGAAATATGAGCATAAGGATCACAAGAGAGGCTGACATATTCCAGTAAGATTCATTACAACTGAGTATAGTAATTTAGTTTAGAATCCACTCCTTGAAGATATTCAAGCTATGAAGCACGGACACCTTTCCGGAGGGTGCGTTCCAGTGTTGGACACTGACACGCGCCGGACACGTGTCCGACACGCAAATTTGAGTGTCCTATTTTTTTTTTTGCCGGACACCCTTCGGACACGTTTGGGACACGCTTTCAGACACGCAAGGAACAAAATATCGTGCGAAACAGAAGGCGAAGCAGTCACGTTCGATCGTCTTCGTCTTCGATCTTCGTCGTCGTCTTCGTTCGATCTTCATCTTCGTCTTCGATCTTGATCTTCGATCTTCGTCTTCGTTCGGTCTTCGTCTTCGATCTTCCTCTTCGTCGGCGAAGCAATCGGCGAAGGTCCAAAGCAGTCGGCGTCGGTGACTTTATCTTTTTCGATTTCGCATTTGGGATCTGTTTGGGAAATGGCTTTGCTGGCCAGTGGTGGTTTTTAAATTTTTTTTTTTCAACACAATTTTGAAAATATTTTTGGAATAGATTCTGAAAAATATAAATTT
>JAUTBS010181162.1:0-11948 GCA_032361285.1 Aequorea victoria | reverse complement strand
GCTAATTTATGTGGCCTAAAAATGAATTAAAACTCAAATTGGCTCAAACATAAAATTAAGAGGTGGGCTTAATATATAATTTTTAATAGGCTAAAATATTATGAGAATTATTAAATAAGCCCAAGAAACTAAAGGTTTTGGCCCAAGATCAAGAATGGTCTCAAGTAAAAAAATTTGATCCAGTAAATTAAATTGGGCCCAAAAATTAATTCAAGTCTCTTTTTATTTCTTTTTTTTAAAGAAATAAAAAAGAAAAAAGATGACATGAAATGATACACATGGAGTTTGCTTATGGAATTAGCTTTTTCCATCCTTGCAAGTCTTCCATCACCTCATAAATATACAAATGTATAAACACACACACACACACACACATATATATATAGATATATTATATACACATGGATGAGAGGAGAAAGAAATGATTTGACAATTTTTAAAAAAAGAAAAAAAAATCTTATGATGAGACTTTGAAAGAAATTTGTTCCAAAGATTTGATTGCTCATCATGAGCCCCAATTGAGAAATTCTAACTATGGCTAGAAAATAACTAAATGTAGAGAATTAGACTCAATTGGAGGGTAGATTGGTTAGATAGAAACCAAATCCTAACTAAAAGAGAGAAAATGTAAAAACACATGAGATGTGATTTTGAAAGACTTTTCTTCCATAATCCTCTAGAAATCAAGATACAAATATGCATATGTATATATACAATTATACATAAATGTCTCTATGAAATGAGAGGTAAGTGATGGTACAATTATTAGAATTACAAAAAAAATAGTTAAATGATGAGAAATAATGATGAAAATGAAACAAGGAAGATTTTTCTTCAGGCCTATGTCATCCCATCATGTTCCAAGGACAATCAAGGTTGAGACTTAACCTAGCCAAGGAATTCTAACCCTCGCTAGAAGGTGATTTGGTTAAAGACTAACCAAATAAGGGGTATATGTAACACCCCAAAATTTTTAAGAAGTCAAATTCCATTCTATTATGAATTAAGAAGAAATCTTGTAAGTAACTTTTCTTGATAATCAAGTTTAGGCGCAAGACATGAGAACCCACTATAGGACCCGATCGGAAGTCCAAGTTAAAAATTCAAATGGACTGAGTAAGAGAACCCAAGTATGGCCTAAATAAGATCATAATCTTTAGTTCAAAAGATTAACAAATGCCCAACCATCAATGGAAAGAAGTTAAGTAAAATTATGAAAGTCTAGAAACAAGTTTTGCCGTAATTTTCAACCTAGGCAAAAAATATAGAAATTAAAATGGGTCAAATAATGGAACACTTATGAAAGCATAAGTTAAGACCTGAAATATTATGAGAATTTATTAGATGGGTCAAATAAATAGAATTGAGCCCAATTAAAGAAGGGTTCAAAATGAAAGGAGAAAAACTAGTCCATTAGGCCCAAAAGTTGGAAAGGCCCAAGGGAAAACTAGATTGCGGCCTTTGGCCAAACATAATAAGAGCCCAATATAAATAAATATTTGAGCCAAATTCATATAATTGAGGCCCAATAGATTAAGTTCCAAGTCCAAGGTAACAAAGACTCAAAAGTGAGAAGTTTTGACCCAAAAATATAAATTTAGCACAAATTAGTTTTGAGCATGTGTTGCTCGTATAGCTAGAAGATATTTCTTTTTAAATATAAAGATTTTGTGCATGTGTTACTTGTGTGTGTGAAAAACTATCTTCTGTAAAATATATTATGTTTGTCGGAAGGTACCAAGTTATTGCGGGTAACCATCCCAAGTTATTTTTCCCCAATGGGGGCGTTACCCAAATATGAGTGTTGATTTGCCCCGATGGGGGCGTAGCCCAAAAGTGATCGGTTGTTGCACCTACCACTGGTGATAAAGAGTGTTCATAATCTCCGTCACTCTAATTAAGTGAGTCATGAATGAGGTTGCGGTATCGTCAGAACTCTCGGTTGTGAGGTAGACGACTACTTGGTCACTGAAAGATGTATTATGTGTGTGTGCTAGTGAGCACATATAATATGATATTAAGGATTTATGAGTTGGGCTAAAGAGCTGTATGTTTAGAA
Organism: Aequorea victoria; assembly: GCA_032361285.1. Lineage (NCBI taxonomy): Eukaryota > Metazoa > Cnidaria > Hydrozoa > Leptothecata > Aequoreidae > Aequorea > Aequorea victoria. The sequence continues at coordinate 9,889 of JAUTBS010181162.1, read as the reverse complement.
ATCTGAATAATATTTTTTAAAATTGAATGTTTGGGCCATGGGGCTGGTATGAAAGTTATTTATTTAACTTGAAAGATGGGGCCCTAGGGCCGGTATAAAAATATTTACAAATCATTAAAGTTGGATCGTAGGGCCGTATGTTGAAAGAAGAAAGTTTTATAAAATCTTATGAGTTGGGCTAGTGAGCCGAATGATGAATGTATAAATCCTACTGCATGAGTTGTAAGAACAAATATTTATTTTTTTTGTACAAAAATCCTGTATGAATATTTACTGTTGTTGTATACTTTTATTATGATACTAAGTCCATTTTTCTGTAATCTTTTTGATTGCAGATCTCAGTTCCGGGTAGAGGTTGGTCCACTAGTGGTAGGAAAAAGGCTTTTGCGAAGAAGTCTAGTGGTTCAAAATATTTTTGAGTTGTAAATTCTGAACAAGTTGTTATAATACCTGTATGATTGGTTAGGGATTGAGTATTCCGTGGTTTAAAATCGTATATTTCTGATTTAGGGATGTAGGTCCCTTAGTAGTTTATGAGCTTTTGCAATAAGAGAAAATTAATATATCTTACAAGAATGATTTTATGGGCGATGCGGAGTGCATCCCTTAATCAATTAAATTAATTATAATTAGGTGAACCTGTGTTGCACCACTCCGAGTAGGTTTAATTGTGTCATGCCCACTCCCCTGTGAATATTTCACCTGCTCGGAATGGTGCGAAATGAGCTCACCTGATCAGAAACTCAACAATAATACTAAGGATGTACTCCACATCATTATACTCCATCCATTATATTCTCAATATTGATTTGAATAAAACTTACATCAACTACGAGCTAATTATACAACTCACAAGGGATACATAATCCCCAACAACAACAAATGAGAGCCACAGCTCTTTTTCAACATATTCTTTTTCGATGAGCTCTTCCAGGTCTCATACTTAAATCACTCGTCTTTCGACCTCAATCATATTATGGTGGACCGACCATCTACCCTGTAACAGGATCTGCAACCACAAGTGGTTACACGAGAGTGAACTTAGTATCATAATAAAAAGTATACCACAACAATAAATATTTTATGCAAGGTTTTCGTACAGAAAACAAAATATTTGTTCTTGCAATTCATGTAGAAGAATATATATTTTCATCATTCAGCTCACTAGCCCAACTTGTAAAGTTTTATAAAAACCCTTATTTTTATTTTCGACCCTATGACCCAACTTATCTTTAAAAGTAATTTCGAAAATATACGGCTCTACAGCCCAACTTTAATGATTTGTAAAATATTCTTGTGCCGGCCCTACGATCCATTCTTTCAAGTTAGAAATATAACTTTCATACTTTGATACCCGGCCCTATGGCCCAAATTAGCTTTAAATGCTTTCATATCGGCCCCATGTCCCAAACACCAAAACTCACAGCTCTTTAGCTCAACTCATAAATGCTTAATAGCATATTATACGTGCTCACTAGCACACACATATACTACATCTTTCAGTGACCAAGTAGTAGTAGACCACACGACCAAGAGTTCTAATGGTACCACAACCTCATTCACGACTCACTTAGTTAGAGTGGTTGAGATGAGGGTCACTCTTTATCACCAGTGGTAGGTGCTACAACGACCCACTTTTGGGCTAAATGAACGCCCACTTTTGGCTAAACTCTCCCCCAATCGGGACAAAAATAACTCGAGATGGTTACCCACAATAACTTGACACCTTTCGACAACATAATATATTTTACAGAAGATGAATTTTCACACACACAAGCAACTCATGCTCAGAATTTCTCATCATTAAAGGGAAAATATCTTTCCGATATACGAGCAACACATGCTCACAAATATTTTTCACAAACAAGATAAAAAATTTATAATGAAAAATATGATAGCAACACATGCTCAGAAAGTATTTAAAATATTTTTACAATATACTAGTCATTATAATCTTGCTAGTCACTCTCACCTGGATATTGACCAAGGCAACGCCTACCTCGTTCAACTCTGAGGCGACACAATTCTTTCTGCGAAAACCCCATCAATGCCTAGGTTATGTAACATATCTAAGCATCAGTATCAATACACTTTTCATAAGTGTATTGGTATGATAATATCCTATGTTGTTTAGGTGAATTTAATTCCTTTTGTTTGAAACCTTCTTCTTCATGGGTTCCTATAACCCAACACCTTACCTCCTTGGTCTAAAGGACCAATTAAAATTTTATTAACTTAATATCACTCTTATATGTGTTAATAATAATATGGGTTTTTAAGAACTCAATTCCTTAAGCTTAGGCACTTTATTCTTCTTGGATCATCATTTTTCTTAACTTTTCTCAGATTTCAAATTATGTTCCACTTGCTGTAAAATCGGTTAAAATTATTAAACCTCATCTAAAAATTGTAGAAACATTAAAAAGGATAGAATAGGATCTTAGCTACATTTTCGATATAGAACTCGAGAGCTATATCCCAACCGAAAGGGTTCTAGAAATTATTGTGGAAGAATCTGTCCAAAAACATCAATCTTTGAGAGAATCTATTTTACTCAAAATATGCCTAATGAAAATGAGATTTATAATTTTTGGGTAAAATTAGACCCTTATAAATTCCTTTCCATATATTCACCATCTCTTTGGAATTATTCTGGAATTAATTAAAATTTCTCAAAGTGGTATATTTTTCTTCAATTTCAACGCACAATGTTCAAAAATGGTATAGTGGTTCTAAAGTATATTTTTGGGTCCAACTAAAATTCACACATGTTAATAACATGCTACACTAATTCTCTTTGAAACAAAGTTTCAGTTAGGCCTTGTTTGGTTAGCACAAAAAAACTGAGATGGAGCTTAAGTTCATTGTTTAGTCCATTTTTCAGAGGTCACTTTATTCTCTTCACTTTTATATCACAATATACTAGTCATTATGATTTTTTTAGTCATTCTCACTTGAATGTCGACCAATGCGACGCCTACCTCATTCAATTTTGAGGCGGCACAACTCCTTTCATGACAACCCTATCAATGCCTAGGTTATATAACATATCTAAGCATTAGTATCAACTCACTTTTCATAAGTGTATTGGTATGAGGATGTCCTATATTGTTTAGGTGAACTTAATTCCTTAGCTTTGAAACCTTCTCCTTCATGAATTTCTATAACCCAAACCCTTGCATTCTGTCTCGATTGTTGTAAAATCACTTAAAATTATTAAACGTCTTCTAACAATTCTGGAAACTTTTTAGATGATAGAATAGGGTGTTAGCCACATTTGTTATGCAGAACCCGAGAGCCATATCCCAACTGAAAGGGCTCAAAAAATTTTGTGGAAGAATCTGTCCAAAAACATCACTGTCCGAGAGAATCTATTTTACTCAAAGTATGCCTAGCGAAAATGAGGTTTATAATTTTAGGGTAAAACTAGACCCTTATACCTTTCTTTGCATATATTTCTCATCTCTTGGGGATTGTTTCAGAATTAATTAAAATTCTTCAAAGTTATCTATTTTTCTAAAATTTTGACGCAGAATGTTCAAAAATAGCATAGGGGTTCTAAAACATATTTTTGGGTTCAAGAAAAATACACACATGTTAATAACATGCTAAAATATTTTTATTTGAAATAAATTTCCAGTTAGGCCTTGTTTGAATAGCACAAAAAATCTCAGATGGGAATTAAGTTCACTTTTTAGTCTATTTTTAAGAGGTCTCTTTATTCTCTTCTCTTTTCTACCCTCTTACCCATGTAAGAATTATTTTTAACCATCTGAAAATCACTTTATGTATTATCTTAGACATTTTTATTAATTTTTTCATATGTCTCCATATATTTTTCATCATGGTCTTGAATCAATAAAGTTTCTCTTTCTTAGATTCAAGATCCTTCTCATATATTCTTCTATATTCTTATCTTGTTTTTTATTTGAAGAGGGATGAAAGGTGTGAAATGATTTTTGAATTTTAAAGACAAGTTTTAAGAAGTTCTTACTAGATAATTTCTTGATTGAAGGTTGAAGGATCTAAGTTTCAAGTTCCTCCTCTACTTTCTCCTTTCTTTCTTTTCTTCATTCTTCTTTCTTTCTTCTTCTTTTTCTTTCTCTCCTTTCTTCCCACCATGTGCCCAATGAATTTTAGAGAGAGAGGGAGACATGTCAAATAATTTTTTATAGAGAAATGACCTCTATTTATAGGTAAAAGATTGGGTGTGAAAAGACCAAATAACTCCTCATTTAGTTACAGCTCAATTCTCAATTCGATTCTTCTTCTTCTAGTTTGATTGAGATCTAACCAGATCTTGAGTTCCAAGATAGCTAATGCCATGTTTGGATTCATTAATTTAGTTTTCATAGGCTTAAGGCCTTATTTAGTTTATTTGGGAGACAAGTTTCCTAAATTTAGGGGTACTTGACAAGATTTTTATATTTATTTTTTTTTAAATTTTATTTATGTCACATTCTTGTTTCTCTCATCAAATCATCATCTAGATACATTTTTCACTATTCATTGAAGACTTGAAGGGGCTTGATGATGTAGGAAAAATCATTTCTTGAAGGAACCATCATGTTTTCCCATCTTTTTTTTTTAAATCAATATATTGTCACATCACTCCCCCTCTCCTAGGGGAAGAAAGCCTAGAGGGGGTTATAGAAGGTGTAATTTTTTATTTTATTATTTATTTTAATAATTCATGGGAATTAAAATAGGTTTTGTGCCAATTTTACATCTTTGGGCCAAAATTCAAGTTCTTGGACCTTTCTTATTTTGGGCTTAAGAATTAATTTCCATTGGGTCTCAATTAAATAATTGGGCCTATTAATTTTTATATTTTGTGTTTAGAATTTTTCTTGACCCATAATTCCAAATAAATCATATTTTGGGTCTTAATCAAGATTATGCCTCATTAGGCTTATTTTACCATTTTTATTTTTGGGCCTTAATTTAATTGGACTTAATTATATTTGTTTGGCCCATATTTTAAATTTTCATAACATTTTGGGCCTTACCTAAAGCTTTCATAAGTGTTCCATCACTTTACCCATTTTTTTTTTGTTTTGACCTATATTAAAAGTTGCGCCAAAATTCACATTTTCGTATTGTGTTGTTTTACTCAACTTTCATTCAATGGTTCTTAGACCTTTGTTCATCTCTTGAACCAAAGCTTATAAGCTTATTTAAGACCTACTTGAGTTCTCTTTTTCAGCCTTTTTAAATTATCAACTTAGACTTTCAAATACATTCTATACTTAGTTTACATGTCTTGCACCTCAACTTGATTCTTAAAAAAGATTACATGTAAGACTTATTCTCTATATTTAAATTAGAATATAATTTGGATCTTTAAAATTAGAGGGTATTCAAATAATCCTTCGGAGAGTTGGTGTGACAGTATATGAGTCATTTAACATCAAATTCATTTTCTATAAATAGGGGACTTGTCCCCATTTATTTTTTGTGGGAATTTTCGTGCATAAGGAGAGGTAGAGAGAGAGAGAGAGAAAAAAAAAAGAATAAGAAGAAAGAAAAGAAGAAGAAGAAGAAAAAAGAGGAAGGAAGAAAGGTGTAACCATCTTTCATCATCTTCATTAACGATTAGTAGCTCATGATTCAAATTTTGTAGTCCCTTGAATCAATTCTTAAACCATATATATACAATGTTTATGGAATTTACAACAAGAAAGAAGATGGTAGAGGACACCTAGAATGAAGAAAGAACTTAGATCATGGAAGAGTTCTAAAATTTTGTTTTCAAGTGTCATGAACTAAAATACAAAAAAATGTTCAAACCCTAGAGGAAACTCAAATATGGAATTTTTTGGGTTATGTTAATATGTTTAGAGAATGTATTATTTTTATTGAGATTTAAGAACATGATTTTCTACACCAACCCTAATTTCTAAATTCGGGTATATAAGAGGCACATTCAGAGTCAACTTTGATGAATTATAACTAAATCTAAAAAGATTCCCTTGAGATAAGCCACATATTTAAAGAAATATCTACAGGTCTAATTTCACTCAAAATTTATAAAAGTCACTTTTATTTGATAGATTGGGAGATATTAAGGTTCTCCCAAACATGGATCGAAAATGGACTCTATTTTTGGTAAAAATCATTAGACCTATTTTTCAGAGGGATTTAAGAGTTGAGTCCATCATCGAAATTTTTCTAACACTTAGTGTAACTCAGAAAAATGTTTTCCAAAACTTATAGAGACATTTAGAAATTTATTTCAAATTTATATGAGGCGTGGCAGAATCTGGAAATTATGAAAAACTTAAGAGAAATGGAGTTTCAAGTGGAACAAAGCACTTAAGCCTAAGGATTTGAGCTTCTTAGCAACCCAAAATTAGTCTTAGCACTTATAAGAGTGAGTTTGAGATAACAAAATGTCAATTGATCATTTAGACCAAGGAGACAAGAGTTTTGGACAGGAACCCATGAAGGAGAAGGTTTCAAACTTAAAGAATTAAGCCACCTTAGGTTCAAACTTAAAGTATTTTTATTATTAACCAAACAGAGCCTAATCACTAAAATTAAATTACATAATTATTTTTTCAAATTTTAGGTTCTGTGAGTCGATACCAGAAGGGTTTGTGTCGACTCAAGGGTGTCTCACAGGGCCACTAGGTCGACACAGAAAGCTTTGTGTCGACCCCAGAGGGGTCTCAAGGCTTTGGGTCGACACCAAGGGGCTGAGTGTCGACTCTAGAAGGTTCTGGTCACAAAACAAGGCACGCTGGGTCAACACAAGGGAGTTTGTGTCGACACCAGGGACTTTGTGTCGGCACAAAAGTGGCTTGTATCGACACCAAGGTGGTTTGGGCAGCCATGAGTCGACACCAAGATCCATGAGTCGACACCAAGACCAAAGGAACAAGCTGGGTCGACACCAAGAGAACTTGTGTCGACCCAAGGGCAAGGGGCAAGCAGGTGTCGACACAAAGAGAACTTGTGTCGACCCCAAAGGGGTTCCAGCATCCATGAGTCGACACCTCCACCCAGAGGGTCGACCCAAGGGACGGGGCAACTATTACTGGCTTCTATAATTCGAGTTACTCATGGTTTCTTACAATCTTTTTATTCTTTAATCATTATCTATGATGTTTTATCATGTTTCGGAAAGATCTAAGCATATTTTATTTGATCGGTTTTATGATATGGATCAATTTTATACATGTATGTATAACTGTTATATAATATATATAAATATAGATACTATTATATATATATATATATATTGATTATACACCTTTTGGTCTCTGGTTTAAGGTTATAAACATTATTAAAATTTATCTACATGTCTAATGACTTGGTTCTTAACTAAACAATAATATAATCGTATAATGATATATATATATATATATACATGTTTTCATTGTAAAAGTATAATCGAAGATAGGGGATTTGGTTCTTACCCAGAATCACCAATGGTGACGAAAACCTAAGGATGATAATTGTGATGATCACGGTGGTCGTGCAAGGCGGTGGAGCACGGTAACAGTGGTGATGGGTGGTGACAGAGGTGGTCGGTGGTGATGGTGCTGGAACATGAAAATCGCGAGAGAGAGAATAGCAACTGAGAGAGAGAGATTACAGAGGGAGAGAGGAATGGAAATTTTGAGGATTGCTCCCATATAAATAGGGATAGGGACCCCGAAATTAGGGATATCTCCCTAGTTGCCTCGTCAAATCTCTCCACCTTCCTAAACCAACTCCACCAAAGCAGGAAGCTGCTGACCCATTCAAATTTTGAATTTCTATTTTCTTTATCTCTTTATTTCTTTTCATTACTATTCCTTAATAAATTGGATGCTAACCATTATAATTTTATTCCACCAATTTATTCTAAGTTTTATAATTATTAATTAACTTAATATTTCAAAACCTATTTTATCAATTCATTTAATCTTATATTTATTTAATTAATTCATTTGTTAATTAATTAAGTGATTTGTTAAATTAATAATTATTTTAAAAAAATTTAAATTTTTACTGGGTTTTACATTCCCCCCCCCCCTTAAAAGAATTTCGTCCTCGAAATTAAAGGCTAACCTTGAGAAAACAGATGAGGATAATGCTCCGGATCTCGTCCTCGCGTTTCCACGTAGCTTTTTTTACTTTATGATTTCTTCAAAGGATCTTAACAAGGCGAATCAACTTGTTCCGTAGAACCTTATCTTTCATATCCAAAATCTATACCGATTGTTCCTCATATGTCAAATCCTCACGAACCTGAAACGGCTTATAATCTATCACATGCTTCGGACTAAAGCCATATTTTCTCAACATCGAAATATGGAACACATTATGTACACTGGTGAGGCTAAGTGGTAGGGTCACATGATACGCCACCTCACCAACACGATCAAGAACCTCGAACGGTCCAATATACTAGGGACTCAACTTCCCCTTCTTGCCAAAACGAATAATTCCTTTCTAAGGTAAAATCTTGAGGAATACCATGTCACCAACAGAAAATTCTAGGTCTCTTCTACGTATATCGACATAACTCTTTTGTCGACTTTGAACTGCTAGAAGCTTGTTTCGAATAACCACAATCTTCTGAGTCGCGTCTTCCACAAGATCAGGTCCAAGAAGCTGTCGTTCGCCAATCTCGTACCAACATAATGGGGATCTATACTTCTGCCCATACAAGGCTTCATAAGGTACAACCCCCAAACTCGAGTGATAATTATTATTGTCGGAGAATTCCATCAGTGGTAGTTGGTCATCCCAATTACTCTTTTATTCCAATGCACAAGCTCTCAACATGTTTTGTAACGTCTGAATAGTCCTTTCTGATTAGCCATTGGCTTGCGGGTGATATGCTGAGTTGAAATTCAAATACGTACCCATAGCTGACTATAGGGCACTCCAAAACTTTAAGACAAAACATAGGTCACGATCCGAAATGATAGAAATAGGTGATCCATGAAGTCTGACGATCTCCTTCACATACAGCTGCGCTAGGTGATCCAAAGAATAAGTCATTTTAATGGCGATAAAATGAGCTGACTTCATAAGACGATTCACAATAACCCAAACTGCGTTGTGTCCACTGCATGTAAGAGGTAAACCTAATACGAAATCCATCGTTATGTTCTCCTATTTTCACTCAGGTAGTGGTAATAGTTGAAGCTTTCCTGCTGGTCATTGATGCTCGATCTTCACTTGCCAATGGTGCCATCCTGTATAGAGCCTTAGAAATAGACAAAGTACTTGGAAGAAGATCTATCGTGAACTCAACCTCATGATTATGAGGAATACCAGGAAGGTCTTTAAGAAAGACGTCCGAGAACTCCCTAACAATAGATAGCTCATCTAACTTTGCCTCTGAAATGTTCGTGCCCAACACAGAAGCTAAAAGACCTTCGCAATTCCTTCTCAACATACAGTTAGCATGAAGGGCAGCAAACCCCACGTCTCCTTGGAAGAAGAACTTAGGTTACCCCGGGATATCAAAAACTACTCACTTATAATAATAATCAATGGTTGTGTGATGCTGAAAAAGCCAATCCATGCCTAAGATGACATCGAAGTCATGAACCGCCAAAGAAATAAGATCCACGGATAACGTCTTGTCACCCAATTCAACAACTCCAAGATGACATATCTCACGAAGGAGAACTGTGTCTCCAACAGGAGTGGATACAGAGAGGTATCCATCCAAAAGTTCAACCGCAAAAGATAAATGGTGTAGGAATTCCGGTGAAGCAAAAGAATGTGTAGCACCAAAGTTTATAAGAACTCTAGCAGGAATATAAGATATGGTGATGTTACCTTACACCACGGATGGTGAAGCTTCGGCATCCTTGCGCGTAAGTGCGTAGATGCGTCCTTGAGTAGCTGCTTCCTGTCCTTGCGCGCGGTGGTGATAGGGTTG
>JAUTBS010181051.1:0-11948 GCA_032361285.1 Aequorea victoria | reverse complement strand
CGATAACTGTAGGATGGCATGAAAACAAGTTTCCATGGTTAAATCGAGGTGTTAATTGACTTTGGTAATGATGGACCCTATAAGTAGGGACTTGTGCTTATTTTATCTTACAATTGTGATGTATGAATATAACTGCATTTTTGTATATTTGAACTGCATATAAATCTCTTTTATGCATGAAAAATCTCTCGTTATGCATGGTTAACATTTGACATGGATCGTTAGGCATGGTTGACATGGGATATATATATGTATGAGATGGAAACATGGAAATCAATGAAAGTATTTTTATAAATGTATAAAATACTAACGTAAAGTGGAACAGTTGTTTTTGACTGGCCGTGAGGGATATCTTCATATCTATTGACACCTAAGATATTTATGAGACAGTTTGATTGATGATACGAGTTCCAGGGTCGCTGCGCAGGTGGGTTCTTGTACCCGGGATGTTAAGGCCTTGAAAATAGGACCGGATATAACTCACTAGTGCATGGATTGCCTAGGTGAGTTGAGAGTTCCGGATGCACTGTCATTAGGGCACATAGGCCTAATGATAAGGGATGACTAACACTAGGGCACACAAGCCTAGTGGTCAGGGATGTTTGTCTACTCCCTTAGATATGTCATACCTCATTGGCAACTGATGTGGATTGATTAACCAACGAATAAAAATGGAAATAGAAAAAGAAATTGTGAAAATGAAAATGATGCATTCTGGATTATGGAATGGATAAAAGATGTGAAACTTGACATACATTCATCATATCATATCTTACATTATATTTTATTTTGGGCATTACAGTTGACTTATGTTTTATCTATTTAGTTCATGCTTATAATTGTTTGTTATTATAAGTTTTAACCCCTCTAGTTTGTTCATGTTGTTGGACATTTCAGGTACACACAGTTGACTTTAGCGGTGTAGTTATTGAAGCATCCGTTGGTGCTCTATTTTGATTTATTTGGGGTGATGTAGGCCATAAGGCCAAAGCTTGATTTTATTGTGCATTGTCTTGTGTTTATGTTATTTGACGGAGGTTATCTGCGTGTATGTGAAGAAGGATGGAAGGCCTGTGGCCTGTACCTTAGGTTTGTGTATTATTGAGATCCAAACGGAGCCTAAGTATATATTGTCTGTTGCTTTCCAGGTTGATTTAGAGACGGTTGAACCATCTGTATTATCTGAAAAATAGAGGAGACTCTGTCAAGATTTTTAAGAAAGTCTATACTTAAATTATTTTTCTAAAAACTATCCATGTTATAGTATTGAGATTTTTCCAAAATTTTTCTATTTAAAAGTATTTTTGATAAAGTCAAGAAAGATGGTTGTTAGCACATAAGAGAATTTCTACATAATCTGGTTAAGATGGGACCATATGGAGATATAGTCGGCTCTTTCGGGTCTAATGCCCGCTTTAGGAAATCTTGGGCATGACAATGATTATTTTTGGCTAAAAGTTGTATGTGTGTTATGTTTGAATTTTGTTATTTTCGGTTATATTTCCTCTGAGTTTCTCAGCTCATGACGTTTCATGCCAGATCCTGATATAGCCTATGGAAACGCAAAAAATCATTAGAATGAGCAGCAAAAGTTTTGGATATCTTAATGATGTTAAGTTTAGATTCTAAGTCTAATTTCTGCATTGTTGATCAAATCTTAATTTCTACCCTCTTTTGTAGTAAGTGTTAAACATCATGATGTAATTTCTTAAGTTGTTCGCATTACATTTTGGGATGGATGGATAGTTTTATTAAGTATTTCGTAAAATTATAGTTTATTGTCGTCCTAGATATTTTGAGAAATCGGGGTGTCACATCTTCGATGGATTTTATCGGTGGGTAGTATTGTGGATTCAATACTGTAGTGAAGAAGTTTGAGAAATGGTGTACGAAGATTCGACAAGTTTAACTTAAGTCGTCTTGGTTGTGGATTCAACGGGAGTGTGTAGATTGATTCTTATAACTGTTCAAAATTGATAGTGCTTGTTTTATCGGACCTAGACTAGCCTCGTGATTTTTACCCGCGATGATATTTTTCACTTAAAAATCTTGTACCTCTTGATGTGTGATTGTTTATATTTTCTTCTCTATTTTTATTTTACGATTAAAAGTTCACGTCTGTGATTAGTTTGGAACACGATTTCAAACCCACGTTAAAAACACATTTTTTTTGGAATGCAACATTAGGTACAACATGGAGTGTACCTAGACTACTCAAAAAACTAGTTTGAACATAAAACTCTAGCTGTGTTAGGGGCAACAAAGGGAAACAAATTACTAATAATTGCAAAATTAGATTGAAACACCGAAACACTGGAAGATAACTTTCTAGCTAGGAGATGAACTTAAACCCCAAAAGAGCATCCAAATGGTTCTTTGCTTCTAATTAACTCAAAACTCAGAAGTTTATTATGAGACAAAAAGTATAGATAAAAGTAGCCTTTTAAATTGATAATGCTACAGACACTTCACATTATATTTTATATTTTACTTAATAGACTCAAATTTGGTGTAAGCCCACAAAACTTGTTTGTATGAAGTATAATATTAGATATAATATGCAATGTACCTAGACTTCTCATTTTCAAGCATACTTGGAAGATTGGTTTTAACACTAAACTCCAGCCGCCAGGGACCACAAAATGTAAGGCAAATCCCAAGCATAAGAGAACTTGACCGAAGCAAATGGTTTGAGTGGCTGGCCGCCGATTAGGAGGCACTGGCCGTCAGAGCTCTGGTAAAGGATCGCCATGTTGATCTTCTCAACCGTCTGGAACCCCTTGCATTTTAAAGTGATGTCGATTCGATTGCACCTGCAGTTGTTGGTCACCGTCATATTCCATTCTTGTTTCCCTTGTATTTCCCTCCCGCTTCGCACTTGGCCGATATTTAGATTGTCCAAGGTTGTACATTCTTGGCATAAACCTACATTTAAGAAAAATCTCTTTTAATATATACTAAAGTTCGTGGCGTGTGCAATTTTTAATTTAGAATTTTTTTTAAAAAAAAAACTGAAGCAATTACAATAATATGAGTTATAGAAATAGGTTTATGAGGGTATTTTGAGTAAAAAAAAGTCCATACATCTTCAGTAACATCAAATGAGTGTTCTCCCATAAAAAAAGTCTACACAGCTTCAGTAATACTAAATGTGGCTGATTATGTTCACTAATCTTTTTCCATCAGTGCTATATGCACATATGTCAGCCACAATCCACATTGTGGACTGCAATGTGCAATTTGAGCGTGTGGAGCCCACTTGGGTGAAATTCTACAACCAGGTCATTTTAGGATTTGGTCGACCAATCAACAATCGGATTGTTTGAGAATGCGACCGAGGCTCTAAAAAACTTATGCAAAACTTTACAACTAGATAACATTAGAATCTGATTGGCCAAACAACGGTCGAATTGTTCGAAAGTCCGATTGAGACTCTAAAGACTTAGATAAAGACAGAAAAACCTAGTGAAAGTTTAAGGAAGTCAGACTAAGAAATCCAACACTTGTAAGAAAAATGACAAGGCATTCAGAAAGAGAATATGCATTTAGAAAGAGAGAAAGTACTTAGAAAAAAGTATTCCATTTATTCATGATAAGTTGTTTTTTTACAAAAGACATAAAGAAAATTACATGAAAAGGAAAGTAAAGAAAAAAAAAGGGATCAGGCTAGAGGCAGGGCGGGCTTCTTAGTTGAGTCCCCTTCCTCGGTCACTAGGCCTTCGGCCTCTTTTTCGTTGTCCTAGAAAAAGGGGAAGAAGTCAATCTCCTTAAAGGCAGCAGCCACCTGGGCCTTCATGGCATTAAAACCGCTGATATAGTAATCAACTCTCTTTTTTACCTCGCTCTCTCTTCCCTCAGCCTCCTCCTTGCCTTTATTAGCTGCTTCCCTCGTGGCCATTAGTTTGGTCACCTCGACCTTGGCTCGAACAGTGACTCAGTGCAGCTCAGTCCTCGCATTCTTCAGCTTCTTGCCCTACTTCGAGAAGTTAGCTTACAGTGTAAACTTCAAGCTGGTAGCAGCGGTTGGACAAGTGAACTGCCCGAGCACAAGTCTACAATAAAAGAATATAAGGAAATTAGCTACATTAAAAATAAAAAATGAAATTAAAACGACAAAACAGAGATAAAACTTACCCGAGTAAGGTCAAGGATCAGATCCTTGGCCATGTGGGCTGTCCCGACGTCAAGAAGAGTGGCGTTAACGTCCCTGAGGAAGTTAGCCATCTTGGACTGGGCCAGGCTAAAGTTAATTGGCATATCCTATGGATGGCAGAAGGAAGGGCCTATGGCAGTAGAGAGGCCCGTGACAGTAAGAGGGATCAGAGGCTCGGATGTGCGGGCCACCACTGCCGTGGGCACTCTCTTCACAGGTGGAGGGCCCTTTGGTGGGTCTAACTCCACCACAGATGGAGCCTTTACCTTAGGGGGAGGCCCAACTGCTAAAGGCAGAGGAGGAGACCTGGCCTGAAGCTTGGGCTTCTTGACCACAGAGGCCTCAGCCTCCCCTAATAGGCGCGCTCGTGCCTTCACGAGTTGAGTTTTGTCTAGTCTCTTCGACATTCCTATTCAGAGGGCAAAGAAAATAGTTAGAAACATAAGCAACTATTAAAAAACTAAAACTAAAAGCTAAATAAAAATAATAAGAAAGAAAAGGTTCTCACTAGGGGCTACAGGGCCGAGCAACCAGTAACTCAGCCTTTGGGGGGGCACTAGGAAGCTGAAAGATCTGGAATGGAAGTCTCGAGCACCTTTCACCCTGGCCTTCACCCCATTCCTGATAAGGGGTTCAACAAATATGTCCTATGACCGAGGCTGCCCCCAGTAGGGGATGATTCTGGGAGTGTTGGGGACGACCTCCTCCCAGGGTTGGAATTATCCGCCTTCTTCAGATATGAAGAAATACCTCTTCTTCCAGTGTTTGTTGGAGGAGGGACGGCCTTGAATAAGTACTCGGTCTTCAGATCGAGATTGGAAAAAGTACCACCCGTGTTGTTTTTCTTGGGTTGGTAGCAGTATAGGAACTCTTCGATCGTTAGGTGGAACAGGTCGCCGCTGGCCTCCTCCCACAGAATGATCGCGCCAAGGAGAATTCTCCATGCGTTGGGCATCAATTGGCTCAGGGCTAGACCTAATAAGTCTAGGAGTTCTTAGATGACCCTAGGAAAAAGAATCCGAAGGTGAGCAGGGAAGGCATGCTAGTATAAACATACCACTTTGAGCGAAGGAGTGCACGCTCGGTCTTCAGGCTCAGAACATATTACAGGAGGTGGGATTGATAAGGTCTCACACAAGCGCTCTTTATCAGAGGGTTGAGAGACCAAATGAATAGACTCAACAGCAAAGGCATGGTCCCCCTACTCAAAGAGGCGACCAACAAAGATAGAGGTTTCCCCACCATCAAGCGATGAAGGACCTTGGGTTAAATGGATAATGGGTCAGGGACCAAGATAGTCGTCTCGGACCCAGGTTAGGAGGGAATGGTCCCTGAGGTCTGGATTTCCTGGGGGTACTCTATCGTCTCCCTTCTAGTTAAAGGTAGACGAAACCTAGCAATGGTGGTGGCCTCCCTAACGGCTAAACCAAATGAAGGACTATCAAAGACAAAAGACTCGACAGAAGGAGGGTGACAAGAGCGTCTATAGAAAAAGGCTACTCTATTAATAAGGAAAAGAGGAGACAAAGAAAAAGTGAGGATAAGGCAGAGAGCTTCTAACTCAGAGCTCGAAAAAGCCAGGATGGTTCTTCGGGAGAGGGTACACTAAGAGGAGGGAGTGAAACAAAAAGGAGAAGGAAACTTATTGGCAAAATGTCGAGTGAGCTACTTTGACTGGAAGAATGGAGCACTGTGGAGTTCTTCATCGGAGGAAATAGGGAAATCGCCTGGGAGTCGCAGAGTAACGAATAAGGTATTTTATGTGAAGAGGAGGGAAGTAAAAAATGAGGCAACCTATTTAAAAACAAAATGCGAATGGCCCAGATTGAAACAAATACTTAGATCCGACGGTTCCAAGACCGAGCAATCTCGATCGTTCAACATACAACGTTCAATGGCAAAGATCGACCCACGTGTCATTCGAAGGCCAAACGACCACCGTTTTTTGGCATTTGAAAAAACCCTTATTAAATGTAAGGTGTCATTTGAGGACCTAAGTAGCCGTCATCTCAGGAAGAGAAGAAAATACCTCGTTCTACGTGTAACTGTCACCTCAGGAAACCAAAGCAATGTCACGGTTCGCGTATAATCATCATTTAAAAATAATATAGTTCGTATTCCCATCAACTTTTGCATTCATCTCGGGAATAGGGAGCATTTGATAAGTATAAACTGAACAGTCAACAAAGATCGACTGAGGACATGATTAACTAATGCTATAAATCGGCCGATCGACTGAAGATACAACCTACCGAAGCTATAAACCAATTAAAATCACAATCTGAGCCGATTGGGGGTACAACATTAGGCCAATTATACTGAACAACCTACAGAGTACTTGGGAAACACTCGAAGAGATGTGCTCGGTTAGACACATGCTCGGTCAGCCAGCCAATGCGACCGGGTCAACGCCAATAGCGAAAGCTCCGCAATCAACGTCTAAAATCTCTCCCGAAATCACTCCAGTAACCATCCCGGCGGTAAATCATGTATCAAACCTTATCACGTATCCCAAGTGTTGACCCAGATATGAAACCTAGAGGGGGGTGAATAGGTTTAACGGCAAACTTAAACGCTTTTTAATCTCTTTTAAGTTTTAGATAAAATCTAAGTGCGGAAGCGATATAAAATAATCTAAGGTGTTTGTGCACAAAAGTAATCAATCACATAAGCACAAAAGTAAAGAGATGAGGGAAAGAAACAAGCAAACCACAAGACACGAGGTTTATAGTAGTTCGGCCAAATCCCGACCTACATCCACTCTCTCAAGCGTACTTGAGTTTCCACTATGGGGAAGTGCTTACGGGTGCACTCCAAACCTGTACAATAGATTTGTAGGCGATCCTTCAACCTAGAAGATTTGCAGGCGATCTTCCAACCTTCAATTGTTGAGGCCAACCGAAGCCTATTTTTCGGTTATGGGTGAAGCGGAACCACCTTCTTCCTTGAGGCAAAGAGAAGCCACCAAATCTCGTTGAAGAGAAGTTGTTGAGGAGCTTGGAGTAACCCGGCTCTAGTAGTGACAGAGGCTTTGTCCTCCTTGGTGAGGTGATATTGCAATGTAAAAAGCTCACTACAAAGATTCTCTCTCTCCCAAATGATATACAATCAAAGATACAAATAGAGGAGAGGAGATGATAAACCAAATCTGGTATAGCAACCAGAAACTGAAAGCTCAACGATGGGGAATATCGGTTCTGAGCAGAGGCTAAGGTTTATGATTTGCTAGAAGATGTGTATGATGTTTAGCACTTGTTCTTCCCTCTATCTTCTTGTGTTTCTCCACTCTTTTTCATGTTTTGAACCTTCAGACTTGATGATATATATATAGCCCCTCTGAATTCTGAACGTTGGGGTGCATTGAATGCACAAAAATCCTCCCGTTGGAACTGTCAGAATTTGAAATTTGAACCAAAGTGTCGACCTTAATTCTGTAAGTGTCGACCCTTTTGGGCAGCAAAGGGAAGTGTCAACCTTATCCTTGAAAGTGTCGACCTAAATGTTTGCAGCGAGGAGAGAGAAAACATGCAGTAAAGAAGTGTCGACCAAATGCCATAAAGTGTCGACCTAAAGGCCTTGAAAGTGTCGACCCTTTTGGGTGCAGTGTCGACCCTTTTTGTGCAGCCAACTAAAGTGTCGACCTTTCCTTGATAGTGTCGACCAAAAGCATTACAGGAAGGAGAGAGAAAAGCTTCGGTAATAAAGTGTCAACCGTTTGAGTAGAGGTGTCGACCTAAAGAAGTAAAGTGTCGACCGTTGATGGAAAGTGTCGACCGTTCTTCATCCCTTGTGTCGACCTTTGTTGACTGAGTTGGGCGAACCAAAAAGTGTCGACCATTTTGAGCATAAGTGTCGACCTATAAGTAAGAGTGTCGACCATTTTCTTGGGTGAGAGGAGAGATGCACTTCTCAGCATATTAGTGTCGACCTCTTGGGCATAGGTGTCGACTTTTTCTGGTCTTTTTTGCCAAAGGCTGTCTTCTTCAAGTGTCGACCTATTCAATTGGGGGTGTCGACCTATATGGCTTTGAATCATCATCTTCTCGTCATGATTTCCATGATCTTCAAAAGAACTTGTTACTCAGTCTTTTCTTTTTGACTTTTTGTGTGAATTTGAGCTTCAATAAGTAGATAATTCCTGAAAAATGATCTCAAACACAACTAAGCTATTAGTAACAAACAAATCAAATTGTTGTTATGATCAATACCAAAATCAAGCTTGATTGAAAGCTTCTAGGCTAAAAAAAATATCAGAGAATCTTTTATGGATTTCTTGAACCGTTGGAGGGGTAAGGCTGCAAAGATGACCAACCGACCGACTAATAAGGAACAAGTTTGGGTGGTGGTAAAGAACCTGCAACCCCAATTCAGGAAATACCTGATCACTCAGTCGCTCATGACTTTTGAGAAGCTGTTTGATGCAGAAACCCAGATAGAGGATGCCATCCAAACATGAGAAGTTGAGAAAACAGAAGTAAGTCCGAGTCAGAAGCCTAGGAGGCCCTATCAGAACAACTACCCAACCAATCAAGCCAATAATAACCCAGATCTCTGAGGAGGGTATTCACCCAACTAAGTATACCACTCTCCGTAATATTCCCAATGTTAGTGGAAAGAGGGCACCATAATCCCCTCGATCCAATGCCTCTTCCTGACCCACTCCCAATCGGATTTAACCATGGGTTATACTGTACCTACCATCAGGGGAATGGGCACGCAATCAATAACTGCATAAGGTTTCAACATGTGATTCAGGATCTCATTAACAACAAGATAATCCCTTCCCCAACAGAAGTTAAACCTAACATAACTACCAATCCACTACCAAACCACATGAATACACCCCCTCAAAATCTAAACTATATAGACACCGTTTCCCCTGCTATGATCCTAGTATCTACATATGCCCAGAGGAGGTCGTCAGACTAAGTCCACCTCTCCTGGAAGAGAATTCTTTATGCTCTCTGGACACAGAAGGGACTTTATACGTAGAAGATAATGACATGGCAGAGCTGGAGAAAGCAGAAGAAATGATGGAAGAATGGGACAACATAATTGAAAATGGTGAAGTGCATGTTGAATTTGCCTTCTATAACCCAAACATAGATACCGATAATGATGGTTGGCTCTCCTCGAATGAGTCAGAGAATGGAGGCACAAATAGCCAGTCAAAAAAAAGCAAGGATTGGAAAAACCCCAATGAGGATGACCTTTTTTACTTATGGTACTTAACCAGAAAAGTGTGTAAAGGACACAATAGAACCCAAAAAATAATTGTAGGGGAAATCGAGGAATAGTAAGAGCAGATCAGAGTCAGACTCAAAGTTAAAACCCCAGAAAGAGTTAGAAAGTGAGGTTGAAACCGAGTCTGAGAAAGGCTGAGAATCGAGTGAGCCAGAAAGAGGAGACGCGAGCAGGGAAGCTAAATACGTCACAAAAAGTAGGCCCATTAATAATGAAAGTGTAGAAAGCAGGAATAAGAGCAGCGGTAAGTAGAATGCCAGCCCACATATCACGTCTAAAGATGAAATAGGCATCTTAGACCTCTTTGTTCTTGAGAGTGACATCTGGGACTACTCAGGGCCTGATAACAGCTGGAAAGGAGAAGAATTGTGGGCAGTGAGGAAGAGTAGTCGACCGAAAGAAGAAGAAAGAAAAGAGCGGGGCACGACTCCAGAAAGAAAACGAGAAACTTGTACAGACCAACCAGCAACCAAAAAAAGAAAAGAGAAGGCAGAGGAAGACAACTTGTGGGGGTTAGAAGGATTGGACCTATTAGAGGTCAACACTGCTGTAGATTTATGGGATGGTTTGGGGGATCCTGAAGAAGAAATCGAACAGCTAACCAAGAGTGAAAGGCATTTTAAATCGGCATACCTAAAGAAATGTGAGGCTAATCAGCCAGCAGTGGAAGCCATGAAAGAAGATGATGTTGTACTGAAGTAGCTCAAGAAAACCTAGGCTAACTTGAGCATTTGGGGGCTACTGATGGCATCCCACAAGCTTGGGCTGTCCGTTCTGAGGGCCTTGAGTAAAACTGACATCTGTATAGACACCACTCCTGAGCAGCTGGTGAAGATGGTAGCCCCTACTCAGATGACCAATGTCATTGCCTTCATAGAGAAAGATCTTTCAGTTGAAGGGCTCTTGCACAATAACCCCCTCCACATAACAGTCAAGTGCCTTAGCAAATGGGTACCCGTAGTGCTAGTTGACAATGGATCAACGTTGAATGTTTTCCCGTTCAGGACAACACATTGCCTTGGGTTAAAACAATAGGATTTCACATTGACTGCCCAAAGGGTAAGGGCCTATGATAATACCCACAGGAATGTGCTGGGGATAATCAAGTTTGCAGTTACCATGGAACCCGTCGAAAGTGAGATAGAGCTCCATGTACTGGATGTACCAGCCTCTTTCAACTTATTGTTGGGCCAACCTTGGTTGCATGACCTTAATGTACAAGTAGTTCTATCCACCCTTCATCAGAAGGTCAAAATGATAAGAGATAGGACTGTCTTAACCATTTTTAGAGAATCAAGCATCCAGACGCCAGCCACTGATGGCACCCCTTTGCTGGAAATACAGCACGGGGAGGAGGATCTCACTCAAAGTGGATTTGAATTTGAATTTGATGAAACAACAGCTATTCAGGATTTGATGACTGAAGAACAACTGTACATAAAACCTCATACGGTAACTATGATGGGCAAAATGTTATATTTGCCAAGCTTAGAGCTTGGAGAAAGTCAACAAAGAAGAATTGAACCAATAGACGTTTAGGGCAATAGTCATGCCTTCGGTCTAGGATACAAGCCCACAATCAAGGACTACACTGAGAAAGCAGTGGAAGCACAGAGAAAGGCAAGGGTCAAGAGAAGCAGGAAAACTTACTTGGCCCCGATGCCAGCCTATGGGTCTCTCAATGGGTAGTTTATGAAGGAAGACGAGGTTTTCCCATTTTGTGGACTCCCAGCACTGTGGATAGATGAGCGGTCTGGGCAGAAGATACTTGGGCTAGAAATATTCTTTCGACATTAGCTAATAGACATCAAGTCTAAAGAGGACGAGGGTAAAGCTAAGAAGGCGTGCAAACAAGACTGGATTGAATATCTAGAGGAACTCACATTGGGTCACTCTTTGAAGAAGGAGCAGCTCCAATACACACTGAGGTGATCGCCATGTTGAGCAGCAACGCGCCAGTCGACTGTTCCAGCCTAATAGTGGACGAGGGCAGCGTTGCAATAAATAACTAGGCTATAAATATAATGTTTTGAATATTATAGATATTGAGTCAGAGTCTGAGTGAAACTCGTCTGCATCTATAGGCCCCAAGTCTATTGGTGAGTCTACTGGGCACCCCACCTGTTGGGGTGGCTTGGTCTTCTATTTCCTCTCAATGCATGTCAAAGTCTGTAACCTTCGTTATTGATAACAATAATAACATGAGGAACTCTTCTAATTACCCTACTATACCTCCATTTGAATGTTTGAATTCTAACAATAATAACATGACGATCTGGTGCCTCTCTTACTTTTGCTGGCAGTCCCTTACTTCTCCAGGTATCTCTTAAAGCTCTCATTTTTCCGCACATTTTTCTCAATTTTTTCACTCAGGCTCTCCTTTTTTCATATTTCTAGGTTTTTCCACTCATCTCTCCTTTTTCTGTGTATATCTCTCGATTTCTCCACTCAACTCTCTTTTTTCTTTGTATATATCTCTCAGATCTGGTTGATGGAGAAGATGAATATTCTGGAGCATCCCCTGGCGGGAGCTTATACCCCAAGAGTTTTT
>JAUTBS010180940.1:0-11949 GCA_032361285.1 Aequorea victoria | reverse complement strand
CATTAGCAACAAACAAATCAAATTGTTGTTATGATCAAAACCAAAAACAAGCTTGATTGAAAGCTTTTAGGCTAACACTCTTTATGCTTCCATCAAAAGGTGTACAAGAATTAATGGTTTCATGCCCCTTGTTTTGTGTAATTGCATGATTCAAACAATACTCCATATAATTCATGCTGCTTGTTCTGCCCTGGTTCTCATGATCCTAATGCAAATATATGCCTCTAACTTCCAATCATAGCGTTTCTTTGAGTATGCCCTTCTCATGTTTACGATTCTTATTATTAAGCCACATTTCACAATCTGAAAGGACCTTTTTCAAGACCGTAATAAAATCCACGGTTAGGGTTTAAGAAATGAAGAGAAAATGGCTCAAACATCAATGCATTGCTAGGGCTTCTTAAAGTTAGCACTCATCTTTCATATCTCGTTTCCCCTAGTTTCAACTTTGTTTGGTTTGGGGCTTTTCCTCTTCTTACTGTCTGCCTCCCTTTCGTACTTTCATATTATTTTCTTTTTCTTTTTCCCTTTTTTTGTCTTAGTTTTCCCCTTTCTTTCTTTCTTTCTTTTTTTCCTTATTCGTTCCACATATCTTTTATTTTCCTTCCTATGGACCTTTCTCCTTCTTTTCATTTTCTCCAGTGTGGGGGATGACTGGCTAACAGAATTTTGAAAAAAAAAATTGTAAGCTCAATGGGGTTGGCAAGAGATATTTGTAAAATATCTGGATAGTAGAAATAAGGGCCTTTCTTCACTTTGAGTCGCATGACTAAGTTATAAGTATCCAAACAAATGATGAAACGGACTCTCATACTTGCATTGATTGAACTAGTTTTTTACTTTTCTTTATAAATTTTATAAGTGATGAGTCTTGTGAGCGACAATGACGCCATGATCTGAGACTCTTCTCTTCTCTTTTTTTTTCCGAACTTTTGCCTAGACTGTCCTTCCGGTTTTTTAGCCTAACGAGTTTCTTTTCCTTTCTGCTTCCTTCTTTTTATTTAACTCTAAATTTTTCATAGACCGTCCTTTTGGATTTTCAACCTACCGACCTTTTTTTTTACTCTAAAACCATGCGTCCAACGAACTCATAACAATTAATGGCATTTTGAAATTTCTTTCTCTGACAATTGATGGCATGATTCCAAACTCGAGACTGGTCTTTATGAGAAAGACTTCCATGTGTTCCCGTTAGCAAATACAACAATCATTGGTATTTCTCAAAAAAGTTTCATGGAGTTAACTTTGATCTCTCAGGGATCCCCCTCAATACTCAATTTTATTATTTTAATTTCTTTCATTGTGAATTTGACACATCTCTCTATGAGAAAAAAGAAAGGTTTGGAAAACATAGATAAAAATCTCAAATGTTAGGGTTGCCAGATATCCTTTACGGGAATCAGGCCTTAACATCTTTCAAGGAGAAAGATTCTCACAATATTTTCACTCTTATCTTATTTTAATGAGGATGTAAAGATAGATGCATTATTCAGCTCTTTATTTTTCAATGCTAGGAATGTCAAAGTTCACCCATTTTGTTTGGCATAGAAAAATGAGAAGAATCATTTTCTTTCTTTCTTTTTGAAAAACGTTTATTTTGAAAATAGAACATAGGTCATGACAAAAGACTCGGGATAGAATTGAACTTTTAAAAAACAAAACTAACAATAAACATATTTGGACTCAGGAAGAAAAATTAAAGCTTTTTTGACTCGTTGCCCACATCATACATGACCCAAGACTCATAAAATCTATAGAGCAACATTCGTGATCAAAAGCTTTTTTGACTCGTTGCCCACATCATACATGACCCAAGACTCAAATGACACAAACACCTTGAGAACTATCCTCGAGCTAATCAAATCCAGCGTACTCATCATTATCTAGCAGTCCCTCGCCAATAGAATTTTTGATTTGAACCTCGACATCAAATAGATGATCAAAGGTCATGATCGGCTCAGTGATTAGATACATTTTGAATTGGGGCTGCAAATGGCATGTTCATTCTCTGACATGTTCTTTCTCTATCGGTCTATTCGTCATCTTTGTAGCTTTTCCCCTCCAACAGGTCAAAAAATTTGCAATGGCTTCCTTAACATCCTGCTTTGTGGTCTCCAACTATCTGGTATTAACATCAAGATGGACATTATAGTTGTACTGACCAACAAAGGCAATAGCAATATCTTCCCATGTCCTGGTTGTGGTGGCTTCCAAAGATAGGAACCACTTTTGGGCTGCTCCCGACAAAGACTTGTGGAACAATTGTGCCTTTAATTGGTCATCGATCCCAATGGGTGATAGGGTACCGACGTACATTCGTAGGTAGATTCAGGAATCTCCGATGCCATCGAACTTCTCTTTATCTGGCATTTTGAACTTGTCCTGGAGTTTGGCATTAGGATAGAGGCAAAGGCCTCCAATGTCAAACATGTATTCGTCTACTCCTTTTTCCTATCTCAGCCAGTAATGTCTCTCTCGCTAAGGCATGATCCATCATACCTGCTGTCGGTGCAACAACAACGGGTCCAGCTCCCAACATCATTTTAGCATCTTATTGTTTTCCCCTCAGGAGTCGTCGAGCATTCCATCTTGTGGGCCTTGTCCTCCCAAATGCGGCACTTGATTAGCCTGAAAGGCCTGAATCTCTGCCTAACATTGAGCCTGGGCTTGGGCCTGATTATTTAGTTTAAGAGTCACACCCTCCATAGCACTTTGCATGTCTAAAAAGGCCTTTTATCAAGGCAACATTGGTATTATCTTTTTCCATCATTATTTATACTGAGTCGGGATCTACTCTTCAAAGTCGTCCGCCTGGGGGTCTTGTCCAAATGCGTATAAAATTAGAGCTCGATAGAGCAATGATAGATCTCCAAAACCTCCTAAAAGATAAAGAGGAGAAAAAGGGTATCAGAATGGAACTTGATATCATCGAGCTCCGGGGTGAACTCGATGGGAGAAAAAGAAAAGATCTAGGGTAGAGAGCAGAAAAGAGCGCACGGGTAACAAAGACCCGATTAAAAAAAAGACAAGAAACAAAGAAAAGGACTCGAGAATGGTGAGCTTTTACAACGCTTTACAGGCTCGACATGACCTCGGGTGAAAAGGGGGATATGCGGGTAACAAGGATCCAACTTTTGGTGAGAAATAAGGCGTCGAAACAAAATTCAACGACCGTGAGGTTCGGAAAGACCTCGGAAAGACTTGGGAGAGAGAAAAGGAACGCAAGTGATAATGACCCAACTTAAAGCAAAAGAAAAATGGCAGGACGTGGCCTAACGTCGTTGAAGCTCAGGACAACCTCAGAAGGTCTTGAGAGAAAGAAAAGGGATGCGGGTGACAAAGATCGGGTTTATAACAAAATAAAAATATCCAGACACGACACAATGTCACTGAAGATAGGGATAACCTTAGAAAGTTCTGGGAAAGAGAAAAAGAATGCGGGTGACAAAGACACATCTTAAAGAAAAAGAAAACATCGAAACATAGCCCAATGTCATTGAAGTTTGGGATAACCTTGATAGGTCCCAAGAGAAAGAAAAGGAATGCGGGTGACAAAGACTCAGCTTAAAGCAAAAGAAAATGCCAGGACATGACCCAACGACGATGGAGCTCAAGATAACCTTGAAAGGTCTGAGGAGAAAGAAAATGAATGCGGGTGATGAAGACCCGGCTTATAACAAAAAGGAATATTAGGACACGACCCAAGGTCATTAAAGCTCGGGACAACTTTAGAAGGTATCGGGGGAGAGAAAAGGAATGCGGGTGACAAATACCCAGCTTATGACAAAAAGGAATGTCGGGATAGGGACCAACATCGTTGAAGCTTGGGATAACCTCAGAAAGTCTGAGGAGGGAGAAAAAGAATGATAGAGATAAAGACCTAGCTTAAAGCAAAAGAAAACATCGGAACACCGCCTAATTTCGTTGAAGCTCAGGACAACCTCAGAAAGTCTTGGGAGAGAGAAAATGAATGCAAGCGATAAAGGCCCAGCTTAAAGCAAAAGAAAACATCAGAATATAGCCCAACAATGCTGGAGCTCGTGACAACCTTGGAAGGTCCCGGGAGAGAAAAAGAATGCGGGTGACAAAGACCCGGCTTATAACAAAAGGGAATGTCGAGACACGGTCCAACGCCATTGAAGCTCGGGACAACCTCAAAAGGTCTTGTAAGAGACAAAAGGAATGCGGGTGATAAAGACCCGACTTATAGCAAAAGGAAATAGAGAATTTACACTGATCAATCAAAAGCAATCATCAAAATAAAGCACATAATCTTACAAGGTGCTTGTCCTAAAGGGAAGGTTCTAAGAAATAATATGCAATAAAATATGGGGCTGGTAGTCTGTAACCGGGTACCTTTTGAATAGAGTTAAAAATATACCTCACATGCCAAGTATGTGCAAGGCAATGGTCAAACGGTACGCAATAACCCTTTTTACCATATTCGAAGGGGTATACGGCCAAAAGGCTTGCTTGCTTCCCCAATATAGCCCCGAGATAGTAAATCGCCGAGGTATCAAGTAGGCTAAGCGTTGTCTTATTTTATTTTCTTCTTTTTTCTTCTTTTTTTTTATAGAAAATTAACCTTTTAAAATGAAAGAAAGGAGATAGAAAATGATGCAATGAAAATGCAAATACTAATGAAAAATTTAAGACAAGAACATTGAAAAGAACATGTTTTATGTTTTGAAAATAGAGCCCCCCCAAATGCATCCATGTTAAAGGCCGCACAATTGGAGTCACTACTTGGTTTTTAATGATAAACCAAGAAAATAGAAAATATTCAAGGTACTAGTCTGTTGTTACCAGAGATAATGGCTCGGGGGCTAAGGTACGAGAAGGGAAGGTGTTAGGCACCCCTCTCGCCCCACCAAAGGTCGGTCTCTACTCATCACTTCTTTATTTTTGTCTTAATGTTTTCAAAAGTAATATATACAGAATGAAAGATAAAGACAAGTCATTCAAAAGCAAATAATGAAGTAAAAATCCTAACCTAAAACTAAAAGATTTTCTAAACATGCTTACATTTAAACGACATGGCAAAAGGGAGATGGCATCACAAAACAACATATGGTATACAGGAAATGATCAAAATAGAGGCATGCTGGCAACAAAAAACTCTTGAAATATCCACTGGAAAACCACTAGGGTTCAAGGAGGTAACGAATGCCACCTGTCAACTTGGTGCATGCCACCTCACATGGAGCGCACCACTATTGGCTCTCCTCACATTGCGCACGCCACTATAACAGAGTGCGCACGTCACGTTTGAAGTCCAAGGAAACTACTGTTCTGATGAAAATAATGTGCGCATGTGTAGAGTGTTTTAAAACAGAAAGAAATATGACGTAAGGCATTTTAGATAACAATTTTCATAAATAATAACCTATGATTATATCCTACATTTCATGCATTTCATATTGATCATGGGAAACATAACAAAATCTAAACAACATATGTGGAATACTGAGATAGAGACAACATGCATTCGTAAAACAGAAAGGAAATATGCAAGGTGGGACAAACTAAGCGAGGTTTAGTGCAAACATGGCCTGTGCCATATCCATCATGGTGTGCACAACATGGCGGCATGGCTCGGTGGCGCGCGCCATGTTACAGAATTTGAGAAATTCTATTTTCACAGAAATAGTGTCATGTGTTTGTGTGGTATTTACAATGAATACGGAAACATAGAGAGTTAGCCAAATTGCAACCTCCCTTAAAAGAAAAAAGAGTTAAGAAAATGTGCTAGAATTCAAACAATGACTATAATTGCGATTTATTCTTCAATAAGAAAGAGGAAAGAGCGGAAGATATCGCGATGGTTAAATCTTATCGGAACAACGACAAGAGAATCTCAAGCAATGTCTGATTGCTATCCTGGTGCACGCCACCTTTGAGGATGGCATGCATCATGTTACAGGTGGCAAAGGTTGGGTTGAAGGTGGTGTGAGCCAGGTTGTAGGTGGCTTGAACTAGGTTAAAGGTGGCTTGAGTCGGGTTGAAGGTGGCTTGAGCCAGATTGAAGGGTTTTTGAAGGGTTTTTAGATATTTTGAGTATTTTTAGGTATTTTGGGGTGAATCTTTGACTCTCATGACCGTACAGAGTTCCTTTTAACGTGAGATTGTGCATATATTCATCATTAGCGACAGATCGAATAAGCTTAATGTGTGATTTAGTTAAAATTGGGGTGTCTTCATTGAGAAATATTATAGATTGGGTTATGGTTGGTCTAAGGATGGCGGTACGCAAAGGATTAGGATTCATGGGTGGTAGAATTTGACTTTCAGGTTGGGTCCCTTCATTCCAACCTCCATCCCAAACCAGGTTGGCGGTGGTAGTCGGGTCGTACCATCTGATTTCCACGTGACCAAAGTATTCCTTGAAGTTTGAGTCATCTTCGATTAATGAGTGACGCTGCGCTAAATGCCAAAAAATTGCACTTAGTTGGTCCATGGACTGATTTGCTACATTTTTCCTTTCCTCTACTTCTCTTGTAATTTCCTCCGTCACACTGTCCGGGACCTTGGAGAGAGAGTATAAACTTACTTCTTCAGGTATTTCAACTGTAGCCTTGGAATAGCATATTGGCACAATGAAACTGTTAGGATTAAAACTTTAGCCTTGGTGAAGAAGGTTGACGTGAGGTGGGGATTGAGCATGGTTTGGGAGTGGATTGGGAATGATGTTTGGTTTTTGGTTAGCATGGGGTGCAATAATGCCATTATCAATCAAATCTTGTATCTGATGATGCACGTGGTAACAGTTGTCGGTTGGATGCCCTAGGCCTTGGTGGTAGGCACAGTACTGCAAGGCATCGTACCATGCTGGCAAGGGGTTCAGAGGTGGTGATGGCTCCAAAGGCTTTAGGTGACCTCTTTTCATCAGGCAGTCCAGTGCTTACAATAGAGTCATCCATGGAAGTGCAAAATTCCTCATCAGTCTTATCTGTGTAGATGGCGTGGTTTGAGCTTGATTTTGAGGTTGGTTCTGTGGATTCAAGACATTCACATCCCTATTTTTCTCACTAGGATTTCCACTATTATTATTTTTGATTCTTCTAACCCTCGGGCCACTGTCTTTCTCTCTATTTTCCAGGATCCCTTATCTCATGGCATCTTCTACTTGATTACCGGTGTCAAACAGCTACTCAAAAACGGTAATTGGCATGGCCACCAAGTTTCTTTAGTATTGTGGCTGTAGGTTCTTGACGACCAATCAAACTTGGTCTTTCTTTGATGGTCTGATGGTCATTGTGACTGCCTTCGATCTCCATCTCTTTAAAAACTCAGCAAATGTTTCTTTGGTATCTTGGCAAGTGGTCTTTAATTCTCGAGTGGTGATGTCAAGCTGCGAATTGTAAGAGTATTATGCCACGAATGCATTCGCAATGTCCTCTCATGTATAGGTTTTCGCTGTATCCATAGTAAGGAAACATCTTAAAGTTGCCTCAGTTAGGGTGCGCTAGAATAACTAGGCCAACCGTTCATTATCAATTCCCATGGGCCTGAGAGCTCATACATACATTTGGATGTGGGTCTTAGGACCTCCAGTGCCATAGAACCTATCCATGTTTGATTTTGAATTTCTTTGGCAGTCATGACTTTGGAAACAGGAAAATCCCTTCTATGTCAAGCATGTAGTCCTCAACCCCTTCTATCTTCCTTAGCACAGTCCCAATTCTCTCTAGCTTAGTCGTCCAGGCCTGGTCCTCAGTGTGAGTCGGCTCTAATGCGGGGTTCAAGAAAGGATTAAGTTTTGGCATCGGGCTAGGATTGAATCAGGCACCATATTGGGTTGGCCCAAGTTTGGCTAGATTGGATTAGGGTTAACAACTGGGTCATTTGCTGGATTGGGTATTGTTGCTGCCAAATGGGCCATGAGGCACCCCAACTTTGGACATGGCCACCCATGTTTTTAGTGTGGATCTAGTGACCGAAGCAACGGGGACAATGGCACCGGCGACAATGCCGATTATCGGTGGTGATGATGTTGTTGGTCCTTTGCTACCAGTTGTTGAGGTGTATAGGGCCGATGATGACTTCTTTACTAATCTGGGCTATTTTATAGGCCTCAGTGACTCCCACCTGTGCCATTCGAATGAGCTCTAGGTAGCTGGGAGGAAAAGCTCTATTGGCATGAAGGAGGTCCTTGCCGTTGTCAAGACCCTGGAGACAATGGAGGGGGCCCAGCCTATGGGTCGCAACGCTGCCAAGAAGCCTGCGGTGGAAAACACGCACGTCCTAGATCCTTTTCATGGGGTTTGAGCTGCTGACATGCCGGGAGGCTTTGATCCGGCCAAGTATGATCCTCCTGTCCATTCTCTAGAGATTTACGGGGGAGTTCACTCTTTCTTTGATGATAGCGACGTGGACCCCGCGCTGCTACTCCGTACACTGGATACCCACTTCTCGGTGACAAATTGCTTGGTATGTCCTTTTTTTCTTCTTCTTCACTTTTTTATTTTCTTTCTTTTATATTTTCTCCACTTATATGCCAAAACTTAAAAAAAGAATTTGGACTTAGATGTATGGACGAGGTACAAAATTTGGACAACAATTTGAGCCTTAAAAATTGATCAGAACTTAAAAACGGTATATGTTAGGCTTGATCGAATGCATATATTTTTATTATGTTATTCTTTTGCTATTCTTAGGTTATATTTCATACATTTTCTGTTCTCATACCATGTTTCATACTTTTTTTTAGATTTTTATTTTTACCTAGAAAAGTTTATTGTCCATAGATTACATTTTGTGCTTTTCTAAGATTCTGACTTTTCATATCCGTCTTTAGTCTACGTTTTACGTTTTCCTAGACTGTGACCTTTCATTTCCATCCCTAGGTTACGTTTTATATTTTCCTAAGCTGACCTTTCATTTTGTCCTTAGGTTACGTTTTATATTTTTGTAGATTTTGTACCCTTTCATTTTTGTCCCTAGGTTACGTTTTATGTTTTTCTAGATGGTGACCTTTCATATCCGTCCCTAGGTTACATTTCACATTTTCCTAAGTTGTGACTTTTTATATCTTTCCCTAGACTACGTTTCACATTTTCCTAGGTTGTGACTTTTCATATCCATCCTTAGGTTATGTTTCACGTTTTCCTAAGTTGTAACCTTTCATATCTGTCCCTAGGCTACGTTTCACGTCTTCCAAAGTTGTGGTCTTTCATATCAATTCCTAGGCTACGTTTTACATTTTCCTAGATTGTGACTTTGTATATGTGTCCCTAAGCTATGTTTTACATTTTCCTAGGTTGTGACTTTTTATATCTGCCCCTAAGTTACGTTTTACATTTTCCTAGGTTGTGACTTTTTATTCTAATCCTTTGTATGCCCCGAGATCCTACAGCTCTGTTGGCGTGTTGGTTGTTCTAACCCTTAGAATTATTCAAATTCTTTCAAATTATTTGAATTTCTTGTATGACCATGAGATACTACAGCTTAGTTGGCATCTGGGTTGTTTTAACCCTTAAAATTATTCAAATTCCTTGTATGCCCCGAGCTACTTCAGCTCAGTTGTCGTTTGGGTTATTCTAACCTTAAGAATCATTCAAATTCCTTGTATGCCCTGAGTTACTTCAACTCGATTGTCGTCTGGGTTATTTTAACCCTTGGAATTATTCAAATTCCTTGTATGTCCTGAGCTACTTCAGCTCAGTTGTCATCTTGGTTATTCTAACCCTTGGAATTATTCAATTTTTTTGATGCAACGTGATACAGATAGATTCTTGCAAAAGGAGGATTTCATTGATTAAACCCTGTAGGCATTTATATGATGAGTTGATGATTAAAAATTACAAATTAGTCATATTCCACGGTCTGGTGATTTCTTTTCCATTTGCGTCTTCCAAGTTGCAGGCTCTTTCTCCTGTAACTAACCAAACTCTATAAGGCCCTTTCCAATTTGCACCGAGCTTCTCCTCTGTGGGTACCTTCGTGTTGCCCATGACCTTTCTAAGTATCAGGTCTCCTGTGCCAAACTCTCAGGGTGTGACCTTTTTTTGTACTCCTTCACCATCTCCTGTTGGTAGGCCTGAATTCTTAGAAGGGCGATCTCCCTTCTCTCTTCGGCCATGTGAATAGGATGTTACTATTGATCTCTGAGGTATACAGCTCGGTCCTCATTGTGGGGAGACTAATCACTAGAAAGATCATGGCCTCTGTTCTGGGGGCCATTAAGTAAGGTATCTCTTTTGTTAACCATCGTGGTATGGTTCGATAGACCCACAACACACTAGGAAGCTCATCCACCCACCTTCCTGTGGCTTTCTCCAGCCTCTTCTCGATTCTATCCAATATTATCTTAGTGGACACCTCGGCTTGACCGTTGCACTATGGGTAGGCCGGAGTTGATTTGTAAAATTGGATCCCAAGTTCAACCATGAATATTCTGAAAATTCTCCCATCAAATTGGGTCCCATTATCCGAGATGAGGGGTCTTGGGATGCCAAATCTCGTAATGATGTTTTTTTCATATGAACCTATTTACATTGGCTTCTCTAATGTTGGCTAGTGGCTCGGCCTCTACCCACTTTGTGAAGTAGTCGATTGTTATATGGTAAACTTTTTATTGTTGACGGTCTTCAAGAGGGGTTCCACAATGTCTAGGCCCCATTGAGCGAAAGGCGATGGGCTTATGAGGGATGAAAGTTCTCTAGTTGGTTGATGGATGAGAGAGGCAAACTTCTAGCACTTCTTGCATTTCCTGACGTACTGATGGGCATCTTTCTACATGTATGGCTATCAATAGCCATGCGTTATTCCTTTGTGCGCCAAAGATCTACTCCTCTGTGGCTACCAAAAATCCCTTCGTGAATCTTAATAAGAAGGTTTTCTAATGTGTTTGGGTGCACACAAAAGAGGTACGGTTCGGTAAAAGATCTTTTATACAACTTCTTTGTAGGAGAAAGCCAGAACTGTGCCGCCTTCAAGTGTATCTTGTGTGCCTTCTTTTTTATGTCGAGAGTTGGTCGGCCTTCAGGAAGGCCACAATGGGGTCCATCCAACTAGGCGCTAGGTTGGCTTGGAGGACTTATTCTAAGGGAGGCTTTGTTTTAATGCTGGACTCTTTTGTCGTGGCAAAAGAGGCTAGGGAGTTAGCGTGGTTGTTTAGGTCTCGGCCTACCTGCTTTACCTTGAAATTCTTGATCTCCTCCTTTGCCTTTTCTAGGTACAGTGTCGGTTTGTTATCTCTAGCCTTGTATATGCTTATCAATTGGTTAACTACTAACTGGGAGTCACTATAGCCCATTAGTTTGGCCACGTGGAGCTTCATAGATGCACATAGGCCGGTCAAAAGATCTTTGTATTCGGCCTCATTGTCGGAAGCATAGAAGTCGAGTTTGAGCGACTATTCTTGTCACACCCCAATTTTTGAAAAGGTAACCGGCCATGGATCATGGGCCTTGACCCAACTAATCCAAGAAAGCCTTAATCAATATTAGATAATAATATGCTAAAACAATATTAATTACCATGGATTTAAATAATTAGATACGAAATCATAAATGTGGGACGAACAACCCAATAATGTCAACATGTTGTCTCAACAACTCATAGTCAATTTGTTTAATTTTATTCAAATGCGGAAGCAGTAATAATGAATGCATAAAAACATGTCCTAGAGGTCCTTATACTAGATTCCTTGAAGCAGTCGAGTCCATTATCAAGCTTCTTCTTTGCTTACCTGAAAGTTTTAGTAATACTCCATCAGCAAAAAGCTGGTGAATGGAACATACATAATACAATACAGTTCAAATGAGGGGTATAAAATAGATTTATACTTTAACATAATCATAGCAGAATATATATATATATATAGTAATATCAAAAGGTTCAACATTTAACTCATTATTTCATTTCACTAACTCATATCAAAATTCCACTTTATAACCTCGTTACATTACTTCAGATCATTTCATCGCATATCATTTCATTTTGTGT